>PNEQ01037053.1:0-37803 GCA_003012365.1 Medauroidea extradentata
AAGACTCAGCACCAAAGTCTTAATAATCAACGCCATCTAGGAGACGATCAGTAACTACTGGCAGCCCTACCTAGAGGACAACAATAAAACTAATAAAAAAAAAACAAGTTAGAAGGTGGAGCCAATGAGGGTAGCTAGGTATCAAGACAACGGACATTAACCAAGATGGTGGGTAGACCGTACACAAATAATTACGAGACACATGCTGAACAGATCCCCCGATCCCGCTCCTAGGCTCCTGCAATAGAAGGAACTATACTACACTACTGATGTCATTTTCTTGCCTTTTTTGGTTTTATGTATTTTTATTGAAAGACTGTCATCGATAGATGTTTACCAAGTATTTGTCCGTAGAAAATATGCTTATATTTTCAGTCCAAATTCTGGTTAAGAGATGTAACGACAAAACCAATAACTAATTTATGTATATTTAGTAAAATTTATTGTAGATTAATATATTTGACGAAAATGTTTTACATATTGTAATATTTACCTTATATGTGTTAGACGTGGCTATTCATAGTAACGTAATTCACGTAATGTGATTTTGCAAACATATTACTTACATGCATTTTACAAATGCCATAATGCTTGTACTTGTGTTTGTTGTGATATGTTTGAGTGATATTAAATAAATTGTTTGCAAATAATCACTTGTGAAGTGGCTATCACTAACATTATGCAGCTTAGTTTGTGAGAAAAAAAATTAGTAATGTTTTTATTTCATCACACTAACAAATTAGGATGATAATGTTTTATGTATAAGTACATATTCTTAGCAGAGTTCATCAAACTGTTTTTAAGTATATCAATGTTAAAGGAATTTTTTTACGTATGCTATACACCTTAAACACACCTTTATGTTGACTAAGACTATAATATCTTAAGGGGGCTCTTAACCGAATTTTTTTTTGTTTTAAACAGTTTTGTATCTGCACGAGATATGGTTTGTTTTGTAGACATACGTTATGACTATTTTCTACTTTAATGAAAATTTTTTGCTTTCGTAGTTTTTTTTATAATAGCACATTGATGTCCAAATTTGCATAAAATGGTTTCATGCTTTAAAAGAAAACCAACTTACTTATCGAACTGGAAAAAATTCACACTGAATAACTATGTTATATGCGACAGGGTTTCCTATACCACAACAAAATAAATTTTAAAATTTTTTATTAAAACAATTTGAGATTTAAAATTACAACTTTGAAAACTCAAGAGTTTTTTAAAAATACAAATGTATTTAACATTATTTATTTTTGTTTTTATATAGGATACCTTGTATCTTACATACTAATTACTCAGTGTGAATATTTCAGTTCGGTAAGTCAGATGGTTTTCTTTAAAGCGTAAAACAATTTTAATGCAAATTTTGACTTTACCATGTCATTATAAAAAAACCATGACAGACAAAAAAGTTTTATTTCAGTAGAATATAGTTACAATGCATGTATACATAACAAACCAATATATCGGTGAAATATAAAATTTTTTGAAACAATAACATTTTTCCGTCAGCGTCCCCTAATGAATATTCTTAAACTGTTATATTGTTTATACGTACATATTGTTGATGTCTTGATAAGTAACGAAAATGATTCTTTATATTTGTAAAATTTTTGTAATACAGGAAAACAAAGTACAGGCGTAACACATTCAACTTACGTAAATAATATAACATACAGCTTTATTGGTGTTGTTTTCAGAAAAGGCCTAATAAAATTGAAAATATCAATTAGAATAGTGATTATTTTCTGCGGTACGAGAGAGCTTTCTCACACGAAAACATTAACTCTGTTGCTTCTTATGGTAGTTTGAAAACAATTTGATGATTAGTGTTAGAAATAGACTTTTTAGTTAACACCGGAATATTGTATCTTAACAGTTTTTAAGGAATATTAAATTACACCTTATTGGAAAGTGTGAACTTTTTATATGAAACTTCGGTACTTTAAGCATTTTTAATATATTTATGAGCAAAGAGGTCGATTCATTCATTAAAATGAAGTTATGATTTGGTTGTCTGCGTGTGTGAGGCAATTGACTTAACATATTCACCACGATTTCCACCGATGTTCGCATTCACTGTCACATTTGTGAATGGTTGTAAAAAATATGATTTTTATTTTATGTTACTAAGACTGTTAAAGGTACGGGTAATGTAGGATAGGGCAATTGAGCTTTACATCTTGATTATAGCGAGATAATTTGAGACAGTAACACAACTGAACAACATGACAGAAGCTGGGAAAGGAATCGGCCTCGTGCATTGTAAAGAAACCATCGAAGCATTCACCTGAAACGATTCCGAGAAACTATAAAATAACCAAATCAGGATTGTCCGAGCCAGAGATTGTATTGTGTTCTGTTATTTATTTAACAAATTACATCTGTAAAAGTGCTAATTACACTTACTAGTGCTTTACTAGTATGACACTACACTGACTTTCTTTTGTTTGTTTATACTACTAACTTACAATCACAACACCTTCCCGTAACCAACAACTACATTATAACAGAACATATTTTACGGACAAACAAAACAACACTAAGAAAACAATTATGCAAGTATAATCGAAAGCTGGTCTATTCTCTGTATCTTTCTGGCCTTCTAATTTCTCGTCTACACTTAGTGCGCACAGGAAAACCAACATTTTCTGCACTTTCAGGAAATCCAACATTTTCCCCGTGCTCACTTATGACAGTCTCTCCCTGCCGGCTCGTGATTTCTTCAAGGCGTAAATCCCTTGAAGTCGAAGTTAAGGCGGGACCGTTTACCATGATTTTCTATGGATAATTCGGATGGTCGCAGATGTGCAAAGTTCCTTCGTATGTGCTGCCCCTTTAATCTCTGACACACTAAGCACCTACTCACCACTGACTCAATGTCCGCTGACATGTTAGGCCAATACAGCACCTGCCAGGCACATGCTTTTGTTCTCTCGATGCCTAGATGGTCTTCGTGTAGGAGGCATAGCATTTGTGGACGCAGTTTCACAGGTACCACAACACGGTCATTCAGAAACAACATACACTTGTCCACATGCAAGTTATGTCTCTGAACAAAATAATACTTGAGCTTGTTGGCTGACACCCTTCATACGAAGGAGCTCTGAACATCTGCGACCATCCGGATTATCCGTAGTGGGTGATAATAATAAGCAAGTCAAGTTCAACATCGATGAAACATAGTAAAGTGAACGTCAGTTGGTATATACATAGGCCTGTTTCCAAAAATATCTGGAAAATATGCTTCTCAATAAACTCTTAATGTGCCACAGTAGACATAGCCGTGGCGGAATGTTCGATTAAAAAAAAATGGCATTTTTCACAACAGTTAGCTCAAAATTGTAAACATAATTTAATGCAAGTGTATTTTAGCCTACATTCCGAAGCGAAATATCGGCGTATGAGTTCACCTTTCTGCCAAAGTGTCAATGTATGTATTTCCGTATGAGTGTGTGCCGTCATAAAAACTATTGAATTTTGTTAATCTATGGACACAGATAGTATTTAATAACTTGACTTCTATGTACTTTGTTATGCTGTTTTCATATTTTCATAATTTTGGACTTTTCAAATTTATTGGATAACCCTGGGTACGAAAGGAACCGTATTATCAAATTTTATCGAACTCGATAGGTATTAAAATGTCTAGCAAGGTGAATTATTTAATTTATAAGGTTTATAAAATTTCAGAATGTTGGACAATTATATTTTACTAGCAGTCCCCGGCGACTTTGCTCGCAAGTATTATTCGTAACTGATAATATTTACTTTAATTGAAAAACCTCTTTGTACACAAGATTGGTACTACAGTAATCAAGTGTTAGAATGTCCAAGCGGCTAGATGAACTAATTCTGCAGCAGGAAAGGTAGCTATAGCTGTCCACGTGAAAAGCAGTCTTAAGTTTTCTCTGCCACTAACAACGACTTCGCCTGGGCCTTATTTATAGCCCAGACATTTTGAGGTTGTGGGGTGGTTACAGACACCTAAGGTAAGAGGTTAATTGAATGAAAAACATTTGTTTACACTGTGCACAACCATTGGTGACGGTGCCCTCAATTATATATTTTCAAAATATTCACTTGAACTTTATTGCCACTGCAAAGTTTCAGTGGGTAAAGGTTTCGCGGAAACGTATTTGGTGCCCCAAACTTGAGATTAGTGAGATGATATATCGTCGGTTTACTGCCAAAAGTGACTAAGTCAAAATGAGATAAAATTATAAAAATGCTAGGAATATATGTGTGTGTGTATATATATATATATATATATATATATATATATATATATATATATATATATATATATATATATATATATATGTAGTTCACGAACAATTGCCCAAGTTTAAAGTCTATTCGTCGTTTCGTACTGTTGTGTAACAGTATAGTAACATACCACGTTTTTGTTAATATCTACAATTTAATACTATTTTAAACGAAATAACATTTATGACTTAATCACTTTTGGCAGTATACCAAAGATATGTCAGCTGATATTGTAGAGCAACCTAAGTGTAAAGCGATCTGCAATTTTACCCCTTTTAAAGACTACATGTAAATTGCCCTAATTCGATCTGCCTTGAAGTTTTTGTGTGTCAGAATTGAACGTTCGCACGCAGCTTTTAACGGAATTCGAGGCCAGAACCTCCCGAAATTTAGACCTGAGTAACAAACAACTGCGTCACGTATCGTCAAAATAATTCATGAAAATAAAGTTTTATTAAAAAATTAAAATATCTGTGTCCTGGGCTCATAGAGGTTGTACAATACCACGTCTCGATAGGTTACTGTAGAGTGAAACTCCTGTATAGGTTGTTTCTCGATGCTCGTTCCTGCTTTTCAGATCGTCCGCCTTGAATATTGACCAACTTGGTTTTATTCTTAATAACCACGTTTCTTATAAAAAAAATTCATTCATATAATTTTAAAAATTTACGTAAGCATCACTCTGATGCGAACACCTCAGTATCGCTACTAGTTAGATAGATATCGTGGGTTGATGGAAAACAACTTTTTCACCCTTTTGGGTGTCGAATTTCGAAATATTTTAAATTTACATCTTAGACATTTGTATATGTATCCAACAGAAGTATAAATCACATCGCTAGCCCGTTAAGTCGAATCAAAATTGATCATTTACAAAAAAAAAACATATCACTCGTGCACAGTATGGAGAAATCGAATTTCGAAAAATCTGAAAGCCGTTTTGCGATAATTTCTGTTATCATTCTGAAGCAAAAATTTATTGTATATCTCGACGGGTTCGATATATATCGAGGATTTATCTAAAACAAATTCGGTCTTTTCACCACCTAAGAGAGTAAATTTCGCAAAACCCTTGAATCACGTTTTAGAATACTTTATTGGTATCTCGTGGACGTAAAAAACACCACATTAGCCCATTGGGTTGAAGATATTTCGACGATTAATTAAAACGCTTTTCACCAATTTTCACCCAATTTTATATCCTTAGGTGGCGAATTTCGAAAATTCCTTAAATTACTTTTTAGGTATTTGAGTAAGTATCAATCCTAAACAAAAATCACGTCGCTATATAAAAAGCTATGGGATCGATATATATCGAATGTAAGTCGAAAACTCATATTACCCGTTTTTTAACCAGTTAAGGGCCGAATTCGGAAAATATACTTTAAATGGTACTTGATAAAAGCACCAATTTAAAACAAAGAGCACTACGATATCTCGATTGATTCGATAGATATGAAAGGATAATCGAAAATACATTTCACGTATTTTCACCCCTTTAAATAAAGAATTTCGAAACGATTTTGAGTCCTGCCATAGACATTTGTAAAAGTAACCAATTAAAGTAAATATCACGACGATAGCCAATTGTGTTTCGAAGATAAAGACGATTCATTAAAAATACATTTTGCCCCTTTTTACTGTCTGGGGGTCGAATTTCAAAAAAACCTAAAACTGCTTTTTGGGTATTTACGTAAGCAATATTTTGAAGTGAATAACAACTCTCCATCCCGAAGTGTTCGATAGATATCGATAGTTGATTGGAAACACATTTAAGGTCTTTTCAGCTCCTTAAATGTTAAACATCGAAAAATTCTTAAATTGGCTAATATGAATTTTTACGAGAGTCCTATTAAAGTAAAAATCACGATGATAGGCCGTTGGGTTCGAGCTCTATCGACGTTTCTTCGGAAACACATTTCACCCCTTTTCACCCCCTTAGAGGTCGAATTTCGAAAAATCCCTTTTTAGTGCTCGCCTACGACCTGAGAGGAACCCCCACAAAAATTTTCACGATTCTAGGTCCAGTGGTTTGAGTTGCAGTTTGATATGTCAGTCAGTCAATCAGTCAGCTTTCATTTTTGTATGTATAGAGATTGTTGTAATCTCATATATGAATAGTTATTTTTTAAATAATTTTTTTTTCAAATTTCATCAAATTCGGCACGCACACACTGAATACTAAGCTGAGCTGAAATACGTATATATATATATATATTCAAACTTTTTCCATATTTATGAAACGGCGTCCAAGTTAATATTTTTTGTGCAATATGGTATTTCTAAGGAATTTTTATTCTGAATCTCATCAAAATTTGTTCACATATGTTACGCATGTGACCTATGAAAGGATTTTTTCCCCTAATTTTGTATAATATTTTGGTATACGTGTATCTATTAGTATACTGTCTAAACGTTTATATATTGTTCTTTTCGTAATAATATTTTAAAAAATACGGATATTGGATAATTTTTTTCCGAAAACGTGAAATATCAGAACAATCATTTACAGAATTCCTTCAAAGTTGGTACACGTTTAGCAACTAATTAGTAGACTTGACGTTTATGTTTTTTTTGTTTATGTTTCATGTATATTTGAGGCCTTTTCATTTATTACTAAAATATCCCTGAGTATTCAATAAATATTGAATAACGAATGAAATATCCACGTGAAGGAAATAATCTCTAACATAATATATTACGTACCGTAAAATAGGGTGAGATTGTGCCAAGTGGGGTGAGATTATGACAACCTAATTGTATATGTTTGTTTATATATATTTAAAAAAAAGGCAAGTACATTGGCTTAGTCCTTAAGAATGAATAAATTTTGAAAATAGAACACAAGACTAAAATATTATATGATATAATTTTATGTAGAATTAGGTTGGCACAATCTCACCCCAACGTGGCATAATCTCACCCCGTTTTACGGTACTAACCAATTGAACAGATTTGAAGAAGTACATCTTATATATGAGGGAATCAATGTTTGTTTAACTGCGAATACTTGTGCAATTATTTTGCGACAGCGAATACGTATGAAGCTATTAAGCACTACTTATTTTTAAGTATATTTCATGAATGCCTTATTGAAGTGGTCAGAATAAAAAACAGTACTTATTTCGGACACAATGAATAAAGAACTATACTTAAGCATGAATATAAGTAGTACTTAATTTGGTATTGCTTATATTACTACTAAGAGTTCTGCCCTGAGCAGATGATCGCTTTCTATGATACATGTCCTGTTGTTTCTGATGCATAACGTTACACTAATGAACTAAATCAGCCAAAAGAACCATTTATCAGCCAGTAGTTTCTTACGAAATGCTCAGAACCTTGCAAAAATAACTCCATGTAGTAGATATTTACACACACAAGTGTCATGTTTAGTCCCTCGAACAGCTAATACATATGACACAAATCACTATCACGTTATAACCTCTCTAGATGATATCATATTCTGTGATTGTATTTAAAATTGTGAAGTATGATGGATGTACGGCATTTGTAAACTACGCTGTCTCCGTTCGTTGTAGCTATATTTCTTATAAAATAAACCCAATTCAAACATATCTCGGTTCAGTGGCAACGCTAAGTGTTTGTTCTACTCACATAAACCACAAATAACAACGCAATGCATTTTTCGAAGTACTTGGAACTAGAATTTTTGGAAATCATACTTCAGTTTCAATTTTACTACCGTAACAACCGAATTTTGTCACCAAACTTAAAACAAATTTCTGTTAAACATTACAAATTTTAGCTCTGAGAGAATTCTGTATTATGAATTTCCTCTTTTGTTCTTGAAGTGAATGTGCAACTTAGATCTAGAAATAATAAAATAATTAAACCAAATACGGTTTGTAGACACATTTATTTGTAATCTTAGCTTAAGTTTTGAAGTGATGCTTACTTCTTCACGTAGTTTTGTGCTCCGTATTCCTTAGTTGTACCCTCAGACCTCAATATTACGATATTGAACATATAGTAGGTCAACTTGATTTGTGCAGTTATTTAAAGAAAAAATTGAGTTACATTTCTTAAAATAACGTATTTATTGAGTGCCTAGTCTCTTATAAAATTTCATTGTTTGTATGTTCATGAAGAATTACTAAATGTGTTTGCCTTCTCTTATCGAAAAGAAGACCACTTACAAATAGGGGAATGTGATGTATTTAACTAATGTTTACTTATTTCTGGCGGTCATGAACAAACTGAAAACTCAATATCCGAAGTTGATACGTTAACGACAGTGCATATTTGCGATCCGCCGCCATTCAGTTCCTGAGCACGCACTTCACATAAATACGTTATTATAATTTTGTGAATACAGAGGCAGAGTAAATGTACCGTACGGATGGATTTATTAACGCCGTTTTCTAACAGGTAAGCTACCGGTAACCTGCAGCCAGATTAGAGATAAAAATAAATTTTTTCGTCAGCATAATAGATAATGTTTGAACCAATAATAGTACAATGTTTAGAAATATACTGCTCTTTTAAAATTACAGAACATATAATCTAAAATTCCCGAGGATTCAAAATAATAGTGGCACTAACATTTTTTGACACAGTAGGCTTGGACCTATAATATCTCAGCTCCAGTAGTTTGTGGGTAGGTTCCCTTCTGCATAAATCCACACAATTATGGTTTGACCAATGAACATATTTTTCGGTGGAAGGAAGTAAACAGTAGTTTGGTGTTACCATTCGCTTACCATAGTTTTTATTGGCATCCAATGGAGAAGTTAAACTGCAACTACAACATTTGATGGACATGTACGCGTACCACGCCCACAATGTTTAAAGCGAACAAGGTTCAATAGCAGACGGCAACTTTCGTTGCAGAGGATACAGGAAAGTTGTTGCACCTGTACGACAAGTATAAAAATCTGCATGTTGATTGTGTTTAAACGTGGATGAAATATGTACGTATCTTGTGACAATATAAGCGATATAAGCGATTAATTATTTTTCAGCCCACCGAAGATTGGAAAACAGTAGCCCTCATGAATATTAGGATGAACCTCTTACACACTATATAAACATTCAAAATCCTCCGGCTAATGGCCGTGTTTTAAATTAATTATCAATGTTGATTTGATCCATCTCATTTAACTGGCCTCATGTACTTGAATCACTTATTTCCACTAATCGTGTTGTAGTCCTGAGAGACAAATTAATTTTAGACTCTCTGTACAAAGAATACGTTCGTAAACCATCGATAAATGTTATCTACATCAGAGTGGGTTGAAATATACATGTGTCAAGCATAATAATGGTAGCCTAAATGCAAGGTCGATATTTAATTCCATGGAGTGTACTATCTTATGTACGTACGTCAAGCAATCAATAGAAATTCAGTTAAAGCACTCGAATGAACTAGGTTATGCAAGCTGATCAAATTACTTTCACATCGTTGTCGTTTTCACAGCAGTTGGTTGTTATGAACATCAACTTCAAGGTTTGTAAGATATAGAGAAAAGCAAATATTCCCGGAATGTCGCAGAATTCTTGGCTAAAAGAACGAACATATTTACGTGTGGAGTAACGAACACGTGTAAATACTCAAGTAGCACAACAATAATATGTTTCACCATGGATATATTTAGTACTCCGAACAGCCTTCGCTCAGCAGTAAGACCGCTGATCATAACTTTGAAGATATTTGGACTGGCGCCAATCAAACGCGGCACAAGTGATGACACAAGTACTCATAGAACATTAACTGGAGGCATCATACAATCCGTAACATACACGTTTGTACTCATTGTGGGATGTGTATTCAGTCTTTATTACCAAAGCCTTCAAGAAGACAAGAACGATGTTTTGAGACAGATCACTTTCTGGCTCGCTGTCGTGCCGGGGAATTTGCTTGCTGTCACTGCACTGATCTCGTGTGCCAGCTCTCAACTTAGTGACATCGTCAGAAGAATATTATTTATGGACGAAGTGCTTCTTGCTCCTTCCTGGGTGAAATACCGACATATCAGCACATTCCTGTGTGTTCAGGTTATCTTGGTTGCTGTCGTGGAAAGTTATTATTTCGCTATGATCTTCTTTTCTGATGATACCGTTGTGAAATTTTGGTGGATTTTAAACTGGTTTATAGATACAATTCATATTCTGGGATTTTTTTTGTATCTGGACATGGTACTTCTGATTGCAAATGCAGTAATTAACCTGAACAAAGAAATATATAATCTCTGCGAGGAACACACACTAGTTAATGATCTACGTGACGAAGCAGCTCTATGGAGTCCCTCTACTGTGGAATGTAACGCAGTCACACCTCATATTGCCCAACAAATTGCACTGCACAGACTCCAAGTAACCAACGACTACATAGAGTCATCTTTACTAAAACACACTAGAAAGACATTTTACTACCTACATGAAATAATAGTGTCAGTGGACAGTAACTTTGGCTTTCTTATACTCGCAATCGTGTTGTCTGGCATAACGTGCATTACACACGTAGCTCACATAATAATTGATATGTTCACGAAGACTGTGCAGAAATTAGATTCAGAAACCCCTATCAATCCATTTGTTTACATATACTGTGGTATATATTTTTTTGTTGTTATTGTACTTATAATGTTTATACCACAACATGTAAGTGATAAAAGAAAGGAGACAATATTGATTCTACACAAGTTAAGTCTGAAGAGGTCTCTCAGTCCTGCCACTCTGATGGAGCTGCAGATATTTTCCCAGCAGTTGTTGGAGAGGCCAGTAGTTTTCAGCGCTTGGGGATTCTTCAACTTGGATCGCCGCACATTCTTCTCTCTACTTGGTTCCTTGGTTTCTTACATTGTTATATTGATTCAGCTGCACTAACCAGATTACACCGTAGTGGTAATGGTTGTGGTTTCCATATTATCTTTCCTGTTTTGTGTTACTAGTTTTAAACCTGTAGTTGTTATAAGTTCACAAAGTACTTTACTGAAGAAAATGCGAACTTTTTGAAATCTAGAGTCCGGTGAAGATTAGATATTGCAAAATCAACAAATACGTTAAAAACTATTAACTAACTTTGCACAGAGTTTGATAAATTTAATGAAAGCATTTCAGAAATAATGTTTAATATGAAATATATATTTTTTTATGTCTAGTAATTTAATTCACATAATATTTATGGCAAATTGTTTAGTTATTTGCGTTTTACAATTTTTGGCATGACATCTGTATGTCACACTGAATGAATTAGTGTTTCTTGTGATACATGTGTGTGCTATTAAACAAAAAAAATCGCAATTACTGTAAGTCTTAAGCAGGAATCACAAGTCTGTTATAACTGCTTTTATATGTTTGTAAAATGTGTGGGTAACATGTACCTATACATTTATTTTACCGCACTAACTTTTTATGTAGAAGAACATTTTCTTGCACATTGCCACAATTATTTTAAGTACCGTAGTGCAAATTTAAACGAGTTTCTACGTGTGGTAAACATCTTGTCGTCGCATTCTAAGACAATAAGTTAAATGTAAAAATACTTACACGGTTACTTTGTGAATACATAGATCAGGTTGATGATTATTGTTTGGCAACCAAAAATTATTACTTTATGATTGTGACATATTGCAGTACAGTACAACAAAGCATAGCCGTACCACATTCGAATTTCGTAAATAAAATACTACAACACTTTATTGATGTTATTTCAGAAAACAGCCTAATGAAATTAACACGTCCAAAACGAGAAGTGATTATTTGTTGCGGTAAAATACAGCATCCTGCTCACGCGCGAAAAAACTAACTCTGTTGCTTGTAATGTTAGTTTAAAAAATTTGTTGCATAGCATTATATATTTACTTTCTAATTTGCACTTGAAAAGTGTCTCGTACAGTTTTTATATTATTATTTGATTTACATTTAACTGGAAACTATAAATTATTTATCTGAAACTTATTATTTTCTGCACTTCTTATATCACTTCAATCAAAGAATTAGATTTGATCACTAAATAAAGTTACATTTTGGTTATCTGCACATGTGAGGCAATTTACTTAGCCTAATATATACCGCGATTTCCACCGATGTTCGTATTTACTGTCACACGTGTGATTGCTTGAACCATGTTTATGTTATATTTATGTTACTAAGCATGTTATTTGTATATGTAAGGTAAAATGAGGTAAGTGAGTTTTCGTCTTGATGACAGTGAGGTCATACGAGGAAGTAACTCAACACTATGACAGAAACCAGGAATGGAATCGGCCATAGTCTTTTTAAAGAAACTATATTTCAGAATTAACCTAAAACGATTTCGGGATGTAACGGATAACCAAATCAAGATAGCTGGAGCCCGGGATCGATTCCGAGTCTTTCCGAATGCGAGGTTAACATGTTACTGTCGTGCCAACTCGCTCGGTTAAACGAACGATCAATTAGTAAAAACCTAATTGTTGAATTTTTAATGTATCTGAAAAAGTAGGGAAAAACTGTGATTGTGTAGCGTGCCCTTTTGTGCCTGACAAATTTGATAAAAATAAACAATCAATTAAAAAATAAGTATGAACTACATTTAGTAAGCCTACCACGATTATCAAGACGCTAAGGAACATAATTAAAATCATTTCTAATTAGCAAACTTAACGAGGCGTGTTTGTAACATCTATGATATGAATATTTACCTCTCACCCTTTAAGATATCAGTACAGCGTGAAAGGCAGCAATAATTTATTTACATGATCGAATCAGTAATCCAATATGTAAAGTGTATTGTGCAAACAAAACATATCGTAACTAACGGAAAGTCATTACGTATTGTGTTGGTTAGAAACTATAACATTTTATTGGCCGTTTTGGTGACTCCACAACATCACGAGTCGGAGAAATCTAACTCTTGTCTTGTTTTTCCTGACTGGAAGAGTTTATGTCGTAATATTTACATAGGCCTACGTATCTACAATACAGCGTAAGTGATAGTTAATGTTACTTCATATTCCTATTAATATTAGGTGAGTCTGTAAAATTAAGTTTAATAATTAGATGGCAGATATAATTAACGTTCTCTATTACAAATACAATTAAGTAAAAGTAAATATTTTACAAATGTATAGTAAAACAGCAAGTGTTCTTTACCTGACACTGAAGTATATCTATAGCGTTTCCCATGATATATCATATTTAAGTGTATGTATCATTCTCCTAGCACTTTATTCAAGTACCTCGTGTAAGTTACATTAAACTGGCTGTACACAACAGTTAGTTTTAAAAGATACCTTTTTTCATTGATATTAATAATTACATAGTTAATTATGAGCAAAGACTACTAACATCACGCTCATGCGCGTGTATCTTTTTAATTTCATTCAATATGTAATATAAATATTATAGGTGAGGTTATGTATGATCTGTGGAGTCCAAAGGAGTAGCCAAAAGGCTGAGAAGCCACAAGAAATGTTGTGACGTCATGATTGTTGTCCTTGTCTTGGAACTTAACCTTTTTCCATTCAAATGTTTCTTATTACACTCGAAATTTCACAAATTTCCCCCAACATTTTCCTGATTCCCCAAGAATTTTTTTTTTTTCATAAAATTTTACCTTGACACGAAATATTTCATTTTGGAGTTGTCTTGAAACCAGAATTATCAAAATGTCTTCTCAATGTGAGGAGATAACATGAATAAGTATGGGTCACCGACTGAAGCTGTGCATTGAGCAACGTTATCAAGATCAATAGAAATACTTTAATTAAACTATATTTTATTAAAATATATTGAAATGTTACTTAATTACTAATATTTGTAAAAACATTAACCCGACCCCTGGTTCGATTTCCATAAAAATCAAACAAACATTTATTAAAACGAAATTTTAGTTATTGTCAGCATTAACACAATTTCATTTTTTATTATTATGTACACAAGTTATTTTGTACATACCACAGAAGATTAAACACACCCTCTCACTAACATTTTTACTTCTGATAATTTCATCAACCCATTTGTTAAAACACTAAATATTTTTTTTTTTAATATTTACATGCTAACGTATTTTACTACTTATTTAAGACATTGCAGACACCTTTGGAACACATCACACCCACCAAGGAACTTGCCTGTTTTTGTTTTACAAAATTGTTTATACAGACACAATCCCCTACAAAAAAATCCTACCTCCACACCCTTCCCCATTCATTCCCAATATTTACCCATATCCCAACCCCTCCCTTTTCCTCAAACCATCCTTCACCAACTCACCAACCTACCTGTACCACCCCACCCTCACCCCTCCTTTCCGCTCGTCCCATCACCAGACTATTCCTATCTAATCATCTACTCTGCCTTCACTCACCAACACTCCTGCCACAGCCTCTCAGAAATTAACCACAAACCACTATTTAACTCCAGTAATACATACATAGATATTACATTTTCTTTCTCAGCTTCCAGTCGTAAATGCTCGAGCACTCAAAGCTGTGCAAAATACGTTAGCAAATTTCATATCCAAGACAACGTCATACCGGAAAAGTTATGGCAGTTTCACACAATGATATTTTCTGTCATGTCTCTACGTATCGAGTATATATATAACTTAATGTAGTCTAATATTTATATGTTTTACACCAAAATATTGAAATTGTATTATTTATTTCCATTAAACTCTCAAAGTAAAACGTTTTTTTTTAATGCTGTATTTTATTTATTTATGATGTAATAAACGATTTTCTTTTTAGAACCATCACAGCCACAACCACTGAGCATATTTTCATTTGCAGAATCAACATTTGTGCACTCAACATCGTCTCTTTGCGACGCAACCGTGAATAAAGTCATCATTGATAATGCGACACCTATGTTTGGTTGACCAAGCCACGCTGTAAAAATTTTTTTGTACTTTTACAAAGAAAATCCTTGGAAACCCAGTTGCCAAATAAATTCCTCGTAAAACTACAATGGTTGTCCGTGTAATTAAATACAAAGTATATGTTTGTAAAATTACAAGGACTAGCCTTGTAGCTGTACTTTCAATAAGGAAAATAATACATTTAAATGTTAATTGTACTTCATAAATCACACTGTACTTATTTATCAAATAACTTTGGAATAAATGACGTATACGTGAAATAATTTTGAAAAAAAAAATGTCGCGAAAGGTGCTAAGTTCCGAACCACTCTCTCCACACTTAGAATCCACGTATCATACCATTAGACCATAGTGACTTATGTATCACTCCATCTTAATTTATTTGTATACATTAAATGTACAGTTCAGTAATAATTATTTCTTTTAGAGCACGCATTTAATATAATAATTCACTTCATACCAGAAAAATACTTCTCAGAGGTTGTGATCTTTGCATAATTAATATCCGGCGAACTTATGATTTTTGTAGGTTATGCATTTTTTGTAATTTTTTTGCAAACAAAATCCTTTTAACATTGTAAACTAATAATTTCACACAGAACATTTTTCAACATTTACAAAAATTTGTACAACTACGAAGAAGTGCCTTGTCATATTTTACAAAATAATTTTAGTGCAGGAACAGTCGGTAGATGTACAAAGAATTCCTTTGTAGTATTACAAAGTTTACCTTTGTAACTTCATAAACAAATGATTTTACAAAGAAAAACTTTGTACTTTTGCCAGGATTTGTAAAAGTACAAAGACAATTCTTGTAAATTTTACAAAGTTTTTTTAGAGTGTATAGAAGAAGCCAGCTTTGTCGAACAAGTCCCAGACGTGGTCGTTGTTACTGGTCGCCAACACAGGCGATGATATCGCTATTAAGGTTGGAGCGATCGCAGTTCGGCACGAGAATGTCGTCATTTCTACCGAAGCTGTTGAGTAACACGAGTGTAGACTACATCTCGTTGTTACGGATTCACTGGTAGCCAAACTGTTGCTCGACTGCCACCATCTAATAAGACACAAGAAATATTTAATACAACCTGCTTACTACATATTTTTGAAATGAGCCGAATACATTTGCTCACAGTGTCTTGCCCGAGTGGTAGAGCTAAAGCAGATAAACTAAAACCTTACTTAGTTACTCGCTATAACTTTCAACTGAAGAAGAGAGTGTTTGTTTTCTGCGGCAATATGATCATGTTTGGATTCGCGATCTTACTCCACCTTAGAGGAATCGTCTAAAGCAATCTGCAACGCAGTTGTCCTCGCTAGAGATTAAGCACAGTCCGTGATGAAGTACCAAGAGACTGGCTGTTCAGCGAGGAAGTTGTTATCATACAAGGACAAAATTGAGAAGTGATCTGGTGATAACTGAGGCAGAAGTAGATTTCTGTGGACTGCAACAGGGAAAAACTGGGCGACTAATTATTAAGATAGAAATTTAAATTGTAGTTTTGAAATTGCAGATGGTTTAGTAGAGTATGTACTGATTAATTAGTGATATGTATCTAGTAATTGAGTCTGTTACCACAATCTGCTGGTTTCTTCACTAATTATCAGTGAACATTCATCACAAAATATATTTTCCAGCGTAAAACCACGCAACTTATTGAAACTGTGAACATTCCACTGATTATTATTTAAAGTATACCTGCAAAGTGACAGCTTCTCTAACACATTTTAAGTTAAATATTTATAATAAGCAATTTCTCAATAGTTCAATGTGACATATTGAAAGGACCGCCTATCTAATGACAGATGCGAGTTGTACCCTATTTGTTTTATTTGGGAGGGTGGTGGAGAACACTCTGCGCCTTCCGTCGTTTCTACATTGTAGCCTCCCATAGCTCTGTTTGTAATTATGAGTTATGGTGGAAATGAGCTATGACAAAACCTTTCATTCTGACAGTTATTAACACTATGGTTATAAATATTGCAGTAACGTAAAGTGCTCATGATACCCCATCTTTGAAACGTTGCAAAAATTTAGTTTTTGCAAATATTTGGCGTGTTAAATATTTTATATTGTGAAATGAATCTCTGTCCAAATATATTTTTTTGTGAAAGTTTTTATATCCCAGCTAATAGCTATTGATATTTTGTGAAGACCATTTACACAAATAGGCTGTTATGTGCGCTCTTATTAAAGCATGCAGCAGCAAACTGCGGCAACATTGTTTATATAAAATGCAGTGTTGGTGAGAAACTGACAAATTTATAAATTATATTTAACTTAGTAATTACTGAAGTCGAAGAGTACGTACACTATATAATTCTTGCAAAAATTTGGGCGTCGGAAAAAGGGAGTGAGTGGTAGCAGAAGCCAAATATGTTCTTTTATAGCAATTAATTAAGCGTCAGATCTATGCTAATGTCTACCGATTCCAGGGCAACAATGAAAGCAGAAATAATGTCTTCAAGGGGGAAACAGATGGTGCTTCTAACACAAAACCAGCTTCTACAACAATGAGGCGAGAACTTAGTTCCCTCAGCAGCTACAACATCTCTGGATCCGACAAACACAGTCTCTATCTCTCCAAAATTACAGCAATTTTGTACTTCAGCAAAACAAAGATTCTGAAAGTCAAGGTGGCAACATGATTCTTGGTATCGAAGCAACTGTAAAATTCCAAAGAATCATAACAAAACCTCATTCCTGCATATGTACCGAATTCTGAGGTAATGTTATGAGATACTTCGTCTGTACCCATTGATGATGTGGAACTGGAGAGAGCTGTCGCATCTCTGTACTGTGATGACGTCATTAGTCGTGAACTAAGAGATGAACTAATGAGTATGCCTGTAGGTTTTGAGGACGAGGTGCATAGCAAATGTGCATCAATGAAAATAAAATTGGAGGCAACATTGCAGCAGAAAACAGACTCGGAGAAATATATAAATTTCACAAACTTGATAAAACAATTCCGCCGAAAAAGAATTAAGACAGTGAAGTCGTGGATTAGCCGGAGGGTTGTTTCTACAAAATATAAATATGCAGCCTCAAATTGTATACGTATCCACAGAATCATAAAATGACTCTGAAGATCCAAACTATAATCACATACAAGATAAACGATTTCCATATTTGACATCGCATCGTTAAGTTTAAAGTACTTATACTAGAGGCGTGGCATATCCGCAGTGTTATGTGTTGTTGGAATATAAGACAAGTTACTAGAAACCAAGTAATGCAAGGCTGCTTTAGTGGCTAGGATTAGAATCAAGAATTACTTCCTCTGGCACACTCTACAGTCGTCAAGTAGCAGTTAGCGTAATTACAGCAAATGGGCACTTTGTTTTAAGAAGAGTATTAATTTCAGAATAACATTTATGCTTTTTTTTTTTGTTGTAGCGAACATGAAAATACATTTCTTCAGCTGTGACATAAGATCATCTGAAAAAAAAAAATATCCTGCACAGTAATTAAAAAAACCTACGCAACTAGTTACTGTGCTTTTAACGTACGAGGCACAAATCTAAATGTATAAATTTTGTATAATAAAAAAGTACGTAAAATATAGTAATTCTATACTACGCGAAAAGGGAATAAAAATCTTTCTGTGACACAAGTAATGATAATGAATACAAGTTCGATACTTAATACCATGAAGTGTTTCGTGAAGTTATGAACATCATGCAGTCAATAGCATTTGAGTAAAAACACTTGGGTAAACTAGGTAATGTAAGAAACTAAATATATTTCATCTTCTAGTCGTTTTCACAGTACATTAATAATTAAAAAAAAATGAATTATGATACAGAGAAAAATCAAGCGGAAATGATTAATCTAAAGATATCCTAATTATAGTATACTTCTCAACTATGAGTGGAAAAATAACTGTTCAAGTATCTCAAGAATAATTTATTTAATTATGAAGATATTCACTTCTCCGGACAGCCTTTACTCAGCAGTAAGACCGTTATTTGTAGTTCTGAAGATATTTGGACTGGCACCAATCAAACGCGTCACAAGTGACGACCTACGCATTTACATAGAAACTAATGGAGGATTCATACAATTCGTAACTTACACGATTAAAATAATGTTCGGTTGTTTATTCAGTCTTTTCCATATTAAACGTCAAGAAGATAAAAATGATGATTTGAGATAGGTCACTGTCTTGCTCACTGCCACATCGGGGGTGTTATGTGCTGTCACTGCACTGATCTCTGGTTCAAGCTCACGACTTAGTGACATCGTCATATGAATATAGTGCTTCTTGCACCATCCTGGGTGAATTACCAACACATCTGCATGTTCCTATAAGTTGAGGTTATCTAAGTTGCTGTCATAGAAAGTAGTTATTTCGCTATGGTCTTCCATTTTGTTGACCACTTTTTGAAATTGTGGTGGCTTTTGAGCTGGTTTAGGGATATTATCATCACTCTAGAAGCCTATTTATATTTGGACATACTTCTTCTGATTCAAAAGGCAGTAGTTTACCTGAACAAACTAATTTAAGATCTCTGCGAGAAACACACACCAGCTAGTGATCTGCGTGATGAAATATCACTACGCAGTCCCTTCATTATAAAATGTAACTCAATCATGTCTTATACCGTGCAACAAACAGCAGAGAGCAGAATTTAAGTAACTAATGGTTTCTTTGATGCTTGTTGTATTTGAACACGCAAGAGAGATATTTTACTACCTTCAAAAATCATTATATCAGTGGATAGTATTTTTGGCCTTGTTATCCTTGTTATCTTCACATCAAGCATAACTTATCTTACACACTTCGCTGACATGACTATTTATATGGTAAACAATACTAAGAATATGAACTTCGAGTTCATTGTTAAACCATTATTTTACACGATATGGGTATAATTGAGTTTTCTCTTATTGTACTTACAACATTTATCCCGCAATATGTAAGTGATAAAAAGAAGAAGACAATATGGCCTCCAACACATGTTACGTCTGAAGAGGTCTCTCAGTCCAGCCGCCATGATGGAGCTGCAGATATTTTCCCAGCAGTTATTGGAGAGGCCAGTGGTTTTCAGAGCTTAGGGTTTCTTCAACTTGGATCTCCGCACATTCTTCTCTCTGTTGACTTCTTACGTGGTTCTCATTATTCAGCTTCATAAAGCTTACTGATATAACCTGGAAGGCGAAATATTTTGTATCTTACAACTTGTTTGAAACTTTACCGGTTGTATATGGTTACGTACTACTCGGCTGCAGAAGATATAATTTTTTTTTTCATATTATGGTAGAAATCTGAAATTTTTAAACGAACTATTACGTTATCTTTGAATGATATTTGCAATACGATTGAATAACAAACTGAAATAATTGATTGAATAAATGCTTTTGCAGGGGAAAGTTACAACCGTGCCAGCTTATGTGGTATCAGCACAACGTAGGTCCTGCACACTTCACCTTGTCGCTACATTTGGTGAGCGATGGATAGGCAGAGGCGGACCTGTGAACTGGCCACCACGCTCGTACGACCTGACGCCACATGATTTCTTTCTGTAGGATCATCTCAAGACATTGGTATACGAGACCTCGATCAACACAGTAGTTGAACATTTCATTCGGGTTACTGATGCCTGTACTATCATTCCCAACACCCTCACATGTTTGATGGCAACAGGCAATATATTTTTAGACGCTGTCAGTGTTGTGTAGCGAAGTTGGTTAGTCGCACCTACAGAAAGTTACTTTAAAATAAACTTATATTGTATACAAGGTATTTTTGCGTGTAATAACGATCTAGAGTTTTCTATTTTGGATTTAAACTATCAGAATACCCGTACAAACATACTACTATCCTATTACATAATCCGTATTCACAAATATCAATTAAACCGTGATAGTATGACCAGCCTTGCAACGCGGGTTGCCTACCTGGTAGGCAAAGGTGTGCACTCTCACAGGATATTTCTCTCAAACATTTGTTGGGTAATTCAGTAGAAAATATTTAATTTTCCTTTTGCCTGCCATTTTTTTTATAACTTCAACAAAAAACTTTGTACCACCTATTTTGTCTGAGGAACTCTTGCTATGAATACGGATATTATTTGAATGTACTTTTCGCTTATTATTGTTATTAAACAACACACTGTGTACTTTAAATAATTTATTTCTGATTTGGTACAGCAAAACTTGCATTTAAAAAAAAATGTCCTTCGTGGTTTAAAATGCAATGATGTAAATATTAATGTTTATATTTAGAAAGTGTTTAATAACGTACATTATTGATTTTGTGTTGTGTTTGTAATTTAAGAATAAGATAGTTCATATGTTACTCCTAATATCTAACACCATGCATTAAAATAGTTTGGACTATTAGATTACAAGTAAAATATCTGGTGCAATGTGTTGAAAGAATTTTTTGGATTGTTAGTGAACTAGTACTGTATGTTACAGTAGACGTGATAGTTTAGATTTCTCTAAATGTATTAAACTTTTAAGCTCACATTTAGTATTTTCGTTTAGGCATGACGAGCAAAACCGTCGCTGGATTTGATTACCTGAATGTGTTTAAAAATAAGAGAGGAAGAAAGTGGGCATTGTCACATTTTAAGATGATTGTATCCTTTTACTACTCTTACACGTTCTCATTTGATTCCAAACGATGGCCAAGAATGTTTCTTTTCATCGATTTATCAAACTGTGAAGACACGTTGAGATAGTATTGGTGTTTAGAGAGTATGCTGAAACAGTTTTCAAACCGTTTCTGATGTTACATACAAATACGTTTCTGTCACGCTGCTTTGAGTTTATTAAACTGTCAACTAATAAATCAATGTAGTAATCTGTGGTTCTGTGTTGTCATGGATTGCACACAAAATCGTTGTGCATCCGGCATTCAAGCTATGATTTTTAGACGTAAAATTGTTTTTAGTTGACTTCATATCATAAATTGCTATGCAGCTCATGCCCTCTATATTTGTTATAGCGATCTTAAAGATTTGAACTTCAACGTTTGAACATTTCTTGATTAATCTCAAAAAGCGGTAATATTTGAATAAACCACTACTGCAAAAAAAATAATTTTTACGCAACTATCAAATTCCGTCTGGATACAGTGTTTTTAACTAAGTTCGCAGTGATATCTATTTATTACTATTCTGAGGGACAATTTTAATTTATACTCTTCATACATTAGACTATACATTTTCGGAATTCTATACTATATTAAAAAAGGAATAAAAAACACGAGCGATAAAAATTATTTTGGTTTACACTACGTCGATATTTAATAACCTTAGGCGCTAAGTGTTTTATATAGATATGGATATCATGTATATAATAGGAAACCAGTTAATGCTTTCGGAATATCTAGGTAATGTATGCAGCTTAAATTATTTAATTTCATTTTCGTTTTCACAGTAACTGGTTGTCACCTACAATAACAATTTAAGGTTCGTAGTTACGGAGGCAAAACGAGCTAAAGACTTTTACGCAAGAATTTCTGAGGCAAAAATTAAATATATAATCCTTGTACGTTGTAATATCCATATACTATTGAAATTCTACATGACGTGAAAAGGCAATAAAAAGATTGCGGTAGTACAAATAATAATACTATACGCAAGGTCGATATTTAATACTATGAAGTGTTTTATGTAGATATGTACGTCATGTAATCATTAGCAATCAAGTTAATGCTCTCAGAAGAACTAGGTAATGTAGGCAGCTAAAATTATTTCATTTCATTGTCGTTTTCACGCCAGTTGGTTGTCACGTACTTTATCAATTTGTGGTTTGTGAGACAGAGAGAAAACTAAGTAAAAGTGTCATACGCAAGATATTCCGGTCTGTCGCAAATTTATTAGCTCTGAGCACGAACTTATTTACGTCTGAAGTATCAAACAGGTATCAATACTCAAGAAATTCAGCAATAATCTGATTCATTATGAAGATATTCACTTCTCCGAACAGCCTTCGTTCAGCGGTAAGACCGTTGTTCGTATGTATGAAGATATTTGGATTGGCGCCAATCAAACGAGTCTCAAGCGATGACCTACGCCTTTACAGAATCCCAGCTGGAGGCATTACACAATCCGTAACTTACACGATTATACTCATCATTGGATGTTCGATTAGTCTTTATCAGCTGCGTCTTCAAGAAGAGAAAACTGATCTTTTGAGAAATATCACTTTCTGGTTCAGTGCTGCTCCGGGTTGCTTGTGTGCTATCACTGCACTGATCTCATGTGCAAGCTCTCGACTTAGTGACATCGTCAGAAGTATATGTTGTATGGACGAAGTGCTTCTTGCACCATCCTGGGTGAAATACCAACACATCAGCATATTCCAATGGGTTCAGGTTATCTTGATTGCTGTCATGGAAAGTAACCATATCGCTTTGATATTTTATTTTGATGACCCCGTTCTGAAATTGTGGTTGATGTTATGCTCGTTTAGGAATGCTATCAATATTCTGGGAATATTTTTATACTTGGACACACTACTTCTGATTACGAAGGCTATGGAATACCTGAACAAAGTACTTGAAGGTATCTGCGAGAAACAAACACTAACTAATGATCAACGTGACGGAATAGCATCATGCAGTCCATTTATTGTGGAATGTAACACAATCATACCTCATACTGCTCACCAAACTGCAGCTCGCAGACTCCGAGTATCCAATTACTGCATAGATTTCTCTATACTAAGACATACAAGAGATATATTTTACAACCTCAAAGAAATAATGACATTAGTTGATAGTAATTTTGGCTTTCTTATACTGGTTACTGTGATGTCAAGTATAACTTACCTTTTGCATTTATCTAAAATGATTATTGATATGTACAAAAAGAATACGCAGAAATTAAACTTTGAGTCCTCTATAAACCCACTAATTTTCATATACTGGGGTGTAGTTGAATTTTCTCTTATTTTACTTACAACGTTTATCCCACAACATGTAAATGATACGAGACAGAAGACAATATTGCTTCTACACAAGTTAAGTCTGAAGAGGTCCCTCAGTCCAGCAGCCATGATGGAGCTACATGTATTTTCCCAGCAGTTGTTGGAGAGGCCAGTGGTTTTCAGCGCTTGGGGATTCTTTCACTTGGATCGCCGCACCTTCTTCTCTCTGTTAGGTACCTTGGTTTCTTACGTCGTTCTCTTAATTCAGCTACATTGATCTTACAGATAACACCCTAATGACACATATGTGATAGTCATTTTCATGTTTTTTAGTACAACTTGTTTAAAACACTATCGTTTATGTGTGTTTACAAAATACTAGACTGCAGTAATTTTTTTTTTAATTTGTAATCTTGCAATTATCTATACTGTAATTACAAAACGAACCATCACGTGATCTTTAAAATATTTTTCCGTTGTTAATGACTAACAAACTGAACTGTGTTGCCAGTGAATGTTGTAGAAAACCTCCAGTTATTTTGTTGCTCATTTTTTTGTGCTTATTTCTTTTACGTATCTGTTGACTTTCAGTGACACAGCAACGTTAGCTAGCAATGAAGTACGTAAAATAAAATCTGCGTTGGTCAAACGACTATGTAAAAAATTTTACTTATAGATTGATATTATTTGTTAAAATGTTCTTACTTACATTGAAACTTTTTCGTCCATCTATGTGCTTAGTAATTTAATCCATGTAATTTTTACTGCAAAGTTTTTATTTACGTGATCTTTTAAAATTTTCAACGTTAATATGTCACAGCTAAAAAACTTACGCATTGTCTTTGTTGGGACACGTATCTGCGTGTGAATGTAAGCGAATTCTTGCAAATAAATGTGATGCCGTAGGCACTAGTTTGTTTGCGGTTGCATTATTGGTTTGTGAAAAAAAAAATGTGCGTAGCCTATACCTATACTTTAGTGTAATGGAACCGACTTTTAGCATGATGGTTGCTTTACGACCAAGAAAATTTTCTTATTTCAGCACAACTTTTTGAGTAGTATGAAGTTGAACAAAGTCTGTCTGAATGCTACAAGTCTCGGTTACGTAAGACAGATTAGAAATACCAATGTTCACAAAGTAACCTTGTTTATACGTACGTCTTGTTATTGTTTATAACTTGGTAAGGAAAATATATGTTTTATGTTTGTAACACACTGGAATGCAGCATAACATGGTAATTCCGTACCATGTGTGACCTACATAAGTGATATAACACAGAACATGATAAAATTTGTTTGCAGGAAACGGTATAATCAAATTTAAGCCTCCAAATCGAAAGTGAATAAATGTTGTGGTACGCAGGCAGTATTCTGCTTACGCTCAATAATCTAATTCAGTTGCTTGTAATGTTCATTTTAAAAGAATTATTTTCTTAGTGTTTTGAATTTCCTTTTTAGTTTGCACCTGAAAAGTGTCTATTGATAGTTTTAAGTGATTGTTAGCTTTATTATTGTTAGGAAAATATAAACTGTTGATGTAAACTTTCAAAATTTTTTGCTATTCTAACATCTCATCAATCAAATAGTTTAATTTTTTTTAGTTACATATTGTTTACTTTCGTGTGTGTGTGAGGTAGCGATTTCCATCGACATTTGCATTTATTGCTACATGTGTGTGGCTTGTAATTAAATATTACTAAGCATGTAACTTGGAAGGTTTAAGGTAAGATAAGATAAGTGGGTTTTACGTCTTGTCGGCAGTGAGGTCATTTGTAGGGTTATACACAACTAAATATGACGGGATCTGAAAAAGGTATCGGCCATGGCATTTTATTAAGTTATCAACCTAGCAATCACATGGAAAAACGAAATTAGAATTTCTGGAGCTTAGTATCGAAACCGAATCCTCCCTATAATACAAAATTAAGAACGTTGGACGGAAAAATCCAAAATTTTATATTTGTGACAAATACTGTTCAACTTTTACACATAATATAATATGTCATTTCCCCAAATAAAAAAAATAAGGTCCCATAGGTTTAGCATAATCACCTAGCAAAGTCGCAAAATGGCAGTTGCGGTGTAGCCGAACTAATAAAAAATAATTAACTTGCAGAAACAAGACAATTCATATTAATTCTTAATGATGTGAGCTACTTCAATACACTTCTTGTGAACACAAAGCGATAAATTTTTGTATTTTTAAAAAATTTACGAAATTTAGTAAATTTTTGATTAACTTTGACTTTTGGCTACTACTGAAATTTTCAAAACTAACTTTTATCAACCATGTCATAAAATGTATTGATACTCTGACTATCAGTTACTGTAATTTTGAATTTATCAGTTAATTACTTTTATTGACTTTGGCTACACCGCAATGGCCATTTTACGACTTTGATGAGTGATTATGCAAAAACTATGGGGCCTATTTTTTTTTTATTTGGGAAAATGACGTGTTATCTAATGTGCAAAAGTTAAACAGTGTTTGGCACAAATATGAAAAAAATGAAATTTTACGGGTCCAACAACGCCCTTAACGTGTTACCGTTGCGCTGCTTCACTCGGTAAAGATGTAATTCAAAACTTATGGTAGAACATACTATGTTTTGGCAAATTCGGATAAAATTCTCATTACGAAAAGAGTCTTAATATGTCTGACAATTACGTTACAAATAAACGTAAAGAACATTGATAAAGAACTGAGAACAACTTTTAACTTGATGTTATAGACAACGCTCAGTAAATAAAACTACAACATAAATATGCACGCAACCCATTACAGAAAGACTTAAAAGGAAGCATATAATATTATGCATTTCTATATTCCGACAATAATTTTAAACGATTTGCTTCAAAATTAACTAAAACCTTACTTTTAGCAACTGAAAAGAACAATAACAGATTTTAATGTGTACAAGAATAATAATCTTTGTATGCAATGACGTAAAAATGGGACTTGTTAGTAATAAACTTTCTTAAATATGTTAGTAATGTAGGTTTTTAACTGTATCACTTTACAAATATTTAATTATTTAAACCTAGAATCACTAAACAATTCTTGGCATGACAGAAAAACTAGAGAAAAAACGGTAGCTGAGCAATCAACCAAGGTTCTATGTGATGTAATTTTCTTTAAATTACTTATGTGTATTTACGTTTTATAAATAATAATATGTGTGGTTACGACAATAAGTCTAACCCTTTCAGTTCAGTTTCTGTGCTACAGTCGACGTACCCAATGTAATAGCAGCTGCTTTATTGGCTGCTGTATTTAAAAGAAAAGATAACAGTATTCTTTAATTTTATGAAATAACATTAAGTTAGAAGAATGTGTTTGACAACTGAAATGATTATTTGTATAAAATGAAAAGATATCAGCATTCTCAGATTCACACGAGCTTCTTTACTGCAAGCGAGGTAACAAGTGACACAGGTACGATGATATTACTATACAGCCGTGTTATTACTCACTCAGATGTAAAGGCATTGTTTTTATTATAAATATTTGTGGACTTGAGCCAGTAAAAATTTCGCCAAGTAATGATCTGCAGATATACAAAACACATGTTTTTGCGATCGTCCAGACTTTGAAACATTGTTCTTACCATAGCAGGATGTTCATTTCAAAATTATTACACTGTAAAATTTTCTTGTACTTTTTTCAGATTTTTCTACAGCTGCATTGCAAAAATTTATCTTGTAAGTTAACAAGCAAACAATTATACAAAGGAAGTAACACAAAAATAAATATAAAGTTATTTATTTATGTACAACAACATTAACAATGTATTTAAGACCCCACGGTGTTGAACATAAAATTTTTCTTTCTCTCTGCAGCAGTAAGACCAGGTTGTGCCGTAGTTATCTTATTCACATGGGCGATAAGTATGCCAAGTGAAAATAGTCGAGATAATATTTCACTTTGTTGAAGTGTTCTAGCATAATCTTGGATCACGTACGAACAAGTATGTTCATTTATGTTGATACTGATATGCTATCAGTAAAATGTATTATTAACATCGAAGCACGAAATCTCTATTAAAAATTATATTTATTTAAGAAAAATGAATATACAGAGAATGTGATTGTTGTATAGCTATATAATTTTCGGCGAACCTATAATTTCACAAGAATACACATCTTTACCAACTTTTTAACAACGAAAATGCTTGTAACATTGTAAACAATATCCTTCCAGGCATGAAGGTGAAATAGGAAGTCAAATAAAAAAAACTCTTCAAACATCATTTGCAAGAAAAATTTTTGTACATTTACAAAATGTTATTACACTACAAACATACTTTGTAATTTTTACCTAAGATGTATCAGTGCATATTTTCGTGTGTTAAAATGTAGTGTTAAGAGCTGAACTGGTTTATTTTGTAATCATTTTAATACTTATTCCGATCAAGTTAGTAGGATTAAATGTCCACAAAGGAAAATTTGCCAGGAATATATAGGTAAGAAATTCATTTGTTTAAAATGACGACAGCTATTCCATAAAACTTACAGCCTAACTGCACTTGTAAAGGAGGTACCTGCCTTTGAAATTCGAGTTACAAATTAGTATTTTTGCTTCATATTACAAACTGTTAGGAACAAAACCATCACAGAAATAAAGGTTTTGCTGTAGGTACTTTAAATCCGTTATGGCGCGGTCTATTTCAGTTTTCAACGTGATTTTTTATTACTGTTTCGTAACAAATATATTTTGCTTTATGTTTGGAACATATTTCAATTCATCGTAAAATATGGTAGTTCTTATCTCCTTTGATTAACTTTAATAATAAATGTAATAAAGAATATCACTTTCGTTTTGAGAAGACTGTGACAGCAAATTTAAACGTCCAATTCGAAATTATTTTTTATTTTGCGGTACTTAAATTATCTGCTCACTCACTATTTCGGCCTACTAATACTTTTGCTTGCAATGATCTTTTTAAAACAATTGGGTGCCTAGTATTTTAAAGTAACATTTAATCTTCATCAGAAAAGTTATCTTGTAACAGTTTTTGGATAGCTAAACTTATATATTTTTTTATCGAAACTCTTGTAACATCTTCAATCAAAGAGTTCGATTTTTCTTATAAAGAAAGTTACACTTGGTTTATCTGTGTTTAGAAGCTAATTGACTTACTGTAACCTATATTTACATGAATTACCACTGTGGTGTGCATTTAATGCCACATGTATTTTGGTGTTTTGTGTGTGAATATGTATGTATGTATATATAAACATATACAAATTCATATATATACACACATGTATATATATGTTTATTTGTATTTATATATGCATATATACATATATATGCACGCACATTGCGAATTACACCGATAGATATATATATATATGTATATATATATGTATAACTAAACTTATCAGTTATACGGGTAAGGCAAGGTAAGAGAATATAAGTTATACGTCTAGTTGAGAGCCAGGTCATTACAGACTGTGCCTTACTATAAACCGAATGACAGGAAGTAGGAATGTGTCGGCCACGGGCATTGTTAAGAAACTATCCCATAATTCACATGGATCGATTTCGGGAAGTAACCAAAAAACGAATTCTATATTGCCGGAACCGATAAATAAGCCTGGGTCCTCTAGAATGTGCGGTGAACTTGTTATCGTTGCGACAGTATACTCGGTAAATGGTACGATAAATTCATATTGATAGAATATTCATTGTTGTGCAATGTCTAGTGATGCTATAAGAATGTAACGTCCCTTAATTCGTCTACAAGTATAATACAAACAATCAAAATAATAAAATAGAAATAATTAATGATATTTACATACAGCGTTTTAATAGACATTTGGAAAGTATACTATGAAACCAGTTTTATATAACTAGGGCCAGGAAAAATTCGCAAGTTCAATGACCTACATGCTAGAATCCAATGTCCTACGCATATTCAACCCCCGTCTATTGGTTCATTGTCTGCTGTTCCACTGAGTAGCAGGTAATGGACAACTGGTAGGGCTTCCGTATACATAGGATAATGGATTCTAGCATGTTGGCCGTTGAATTCGCAAAATATTCCTAGCCCTATATATAGCAAGCCATGCGACGCGTGTATGTAACACCATATACTGTAAAAATATTAAAACACAAATTTAAGTAAGCTTGCTAAGTAATACATTATGCGTATTCAGTTTAAGAAAATCGGAAAAAATTTCTGAGATGTCACTGTATCCTTAATGTTCTGAGTTACAAGTAAAATGGAAAATATTAACATTATTCAAAAATGAAATTTCAAAAGTTTTCTTTATCAGGCACTGGCTTCTACATCTAGTGTTTATATATTTTAAAGTATGAAAATTGTGGAATGAACCCTTTATTGAAGTATGGACTTCTATACTATGCCTTGGTTATCCTATCACGTGATTATTTTAACTGAACTGTTTTTCAACTAATTTTTATCGAAAGGTTTGCTAAGCATTGGTTAAGGTAAATGTGGCAAGAATACTGCGATATTTTAGCTTCCGATTGGTTGCAGTGAAGCATTTAATTTGTTTATTTTGCTGTGCTGGTTAGTCTTAAATTTTTTTCATCCCGATAATAAGAGGCCACGTGCCGAAAAGTTTCTTACTTCAGAAACAGAATTGTAGATTGAATTCTCTGCCAGAAGAATATGCACATATCATAGATATTTCAGACGAGCTACATAATGGAATGTTAAGGTATAATTATGTTAATTTTAAATTGATGTACCTATTTCAAAGCTTTAGTATTAGAGTACACATTATGTTGTGGCCAGGAAAGTTTTGTGAAATTAACTAATGCTTTCTTATTTAAATTCAATTCAAGGGGCTGTGCGAAACTAATGATGAATGGTTTTGTCTATGCTTTCTCGTGAATAGTTTTATTTTGCCATGGACATTCTTATTAGTGCATTATTCCCCTCGCTTTCAACGAAATAATGTCTATGAAACAAAATTTGAAGTATAACCATTAAAAAAATAATAAACACTAAAAAAAGGTATCGTAAAACCACTATCTGATAAATGAGTTCGACTGAATTAAGTGATAAGGACAAATGAAAAACAGAAATTTGACTTTGCTGGCAGTTCTGTTGTGATATAAAGAAAGGTGGTGGAGAAGCGCAATGACTGATAACAGCTGTCGGAGACGAGAAATACGAGCGCGACAAAGGAAAGTGAGGAAGACAGGGGTACACTTAAGAAAATTTCACCTTGTTCTATGCTAGTATTGAAAGGCGTGTCAGTGGAAGAAGGGGAGGAAAAAGGGGCTGTGTTTGCAGCTTTAGTGACGCCCCAAAGATGCCTATCCCATTCGCTGTCAGCATAACATTGGCCTTAAGCTAAAAATCCTTCAGCTGACTATTGGATTGCGGAGGATAGAATCTTATCTCCGTCACGTTTATCTCAAAGTTGCTACCTCTCCTAGACCTCATTCAGCCAACCGGTATTTTATACTCTTATGAAAGCCATAAAAATCACTTAAAAACCTTTGTAGTAACCAATTGAAAAATATTATCTTAAGGTTATGTTAATAAGTGTAATGATTCTAGAAAACAAAAACATTCACTGGGAATATACAAAACCATATGCGTGACATAAACTATAATGGTATGTGTAAAAATCTGCGAACGTCAATACGAAAATATTGAACAAATTCTTCAATAACATGTTAAATGAACTGCAAAAAGTTTTAAGGTACATTACAGTCCACATTTATTTTTCTTCATGTGTTATTATGTTTACAACGGAATAAAATAAATTATTTACATAGCATAAATTGTATCGTGTATATCGCCAGTTAATGTAGGTAAATTTCAAGCACTAATGCAAAGTTATGCATTGACATATATAATAAAAGCTAATTTTTTTCACATGAATAGTGCTACCTATAATCTAGGTTTTATATGGAATAAATAAGAAATTGTGGGCAACGAAGAATTACACACATGTTTGTGGGCACTTCTAGACATCCTATATTTTTTCTTGTAGTGCTAAGACCATGCAATATCTCACAAAATATTCTTGGTAATCCACCTTCCGTGGATTTGGGAGCTCCCAAAATAGTCTTCGACGGTTTATAATCATCTACAAATAAAAACAAAGTAAATTGTCAGCAATCTTCGTCCAAAAAATAATTTTCACTACTTTAATGCACTTCTTTGTCACTGAGTGCTCACACGAGATTTTTTTTGTGTTAATAGTTTCGTTAGTAAGTACAATTTCTTGTGTTTAATTTGACCAGTGGTTACCGTTTGTTAAACTAACGATTAACATTAATCAGTACATTAGAAGCAGACATTTTGCTAACCATTATTTAATTTTAAGCAAACGATAAACGTTACAGACCCAAACATTGTGAAACCGTCCCTAATTATTTTATAGTGGTTTGACTCAAAATCTTTCTTAAAATGTATTTTTTACATCACTAATGTTATTGTGTACATAGCCGATTACTACTACGCACACACGCGTGTAACCTTTCCATATTTATAATAAATGCAACAGATGTATTTTTTCTTGTACATTAATTCCTCAGATTTTAACGCGCAGTATTTAAAGTAAACAATTCAGACTGTTGGAACTTTGGAAACAAAGACGTGGGAGATAATTGTACGTAAATCACGTTCATCATCAGAGGAAAAAAGTAAAGTGAGTGTCGGGTAGCAGCTGCTAACGTCTGACTGTCATAATTACCAGGAAATATACTCCTCAATAAACACGTACATAGTGCAATACAACAGGCATTATTATAGCTGCACGGTTTATATTTCACAAAATGTATGTCAAATATATTAATAATTTGTAATGCACATGTATTTTTCGCACAGTTAATACCTGCAGAGTGACTGTTGTTCTCATTCACGACATAGCAATACGAGACGGGAAGACCAGCGATTTACCAATCCCCTGACCATAATAGGGAACTCAATCTTGGAAACCACTAGCCTCAGACGTGAGACCAATAGCTAGTACACGTCATGTTCAACAGTGCGTCTTTAGGACGTGTGAGCTCCGCTCATTACACGACCTGCTAAGGGATGAGAATAGAGCATTGGAAAAAACCCCGATTCTTATCCTAACCATAAGACCGTCCAAAGATAAGAATGACGCACTAGTGTTTCGATATTCTTTGATCTCTTCACGTAAGGGCAGGTTGCAGATTTCAGCAACCACCTTACGTCAAGGTTTACAGATTTTCGTAAACTTAGAGGTTGGCGTGATAGGTACAAGAAACTTGACACCTTTCACCATTTTATGTTAAATCATTATAATCAGTTACTTAATAGTTTTATGTAGGACCACCTATTTAACAACAGCTGCAAGTTGTACCTATATGGATGGGTTGCAGTCTGCTTCTTCCCCCATTCCCATTCATCAGTCCCGCGATAACTCTCTTAGTGACCAAACACATGATACAAAGATGTAACAGCGGGAGAGTTTGAATGCGAAAGCTACAATATTCGCATTTCCAGAGAAAACGCGTCGGCATTTCTTCTAATATAAAAGTGTTCTCCCCGTGGCATATACGTTTGTAAGTAAATTGATATGAGATGTAATTGGTCTAACAACATTGCATTTAATTAACTTCAATTTTTCTGGCTTCAAACAGGGCCGAGTTGTGAGAAAAATTAACGAAAGAGATTGCCTCAGAGGCTATTTCCAAGACTAGTGTCTACAATGTGAAACTGCTTCGGCTAGGTCCGGACAGAACGATGGCCTTCGCGTCCACATACACTTAACCCTTTTATACTCCAATTGTGCTTTGTATAGTATATCAGTGTAGCTTCCAAATGCAGTGGAGAAAAGCCAATAGCTTTGCTTGCGATTTCTTGTTGTGACCTAAATCAAAAAGTAATCAAAAACATTATGCTGAAACTTAGTGCTAAATAGATGTACACAACACTTTCTGGTTTTAAGAAATATTTAAAGGGTTTATATTTTTGGTTAAATGTTATGAATGAGCGATATATCCCATTGGTTATGTCTACTATTTCTCACATTACATTCAATAGTTACAGCAGTTGCTTTACGGACAACACTAGCTGGTGTTATAGGAAAGCATTTTGTTTTTTTAATTATTATGTACTTTCCGTCCCACGTGGAAGTGAAAATAACGATTATTCTTAATTTAAAAATTTCCAGCTCATATTATACATTTTGGGGTAAGTGCTATGAGTAAAAATTTTCGCTGAGTTCTAATGCAGTATTACTTTTAATAAAAATTTCAAATGAACTGCAGCCAATTACCTGTTTAAAGATGCTTGTAAGACGCTTTGCATTAGTCACGCACGTTCATATACAATTTCAAACGTCGATAACAATGTTTCTTATTAACGATTTATCAAATAAATGAAGACGCATAGAGATAGTTTAGATATTAAGAGAGGATACTAAATAACCGTACCTGAGGTTACATGAACATACATATGTCTGGCGACTAATGAGTCATTGTGGTTTTTGTTTCCTGGATCCACAACAATTACATGTACACCCCCCCCCCTTTCCCAGTGCTTTCTGATTTCAAACTGTGGTATTTAGATGTAGCGAATGTTTTCATTTGACATATGTTTTGATATGACAAAAAATATGTACAGAAACAAAATAAAAAGCGTTTCGCTGTAACTATCAATCCAGGCCCCTGTCTAGTGTCTTTACTGTATTCACAATATAAATATAATTTCACTAGAGTGATTTGCCTCGCTTGTTGAATTTATTTGTCACTAATTTTGGTATTGTTCTAAGACAAAAATTTAATGTTATATATATTTGTAACAAAAACGTCCATAATTATAAAAAATAGTCAACTTCGAGGAAAAGGGGATAAATATATTTGAACAATACAATGTTGCTGGTGAATGCTAGGTCGATATTCAATTCCTCTAAGTGTTTTTTAAGCAACGTGTTTCAGGCTTGAGGGCGACAAGACGGTCTCGTTTGTCGAGCAGCTGGCCCACCCTTCACACTGACCTTCTCCCACCCACATTGTGACCCTGCCACGAGGCGGGAAACACTTGGTTGTTTTCATTATAAAGTGTTCTGAGCCGATATGTATGACATAAAGTCAATAGCAATCGAGTTAAAACACTCGAAATAACTTGGTAGCGAATGTATTAAAATAATTAGAGTTCGCTGTCGTTTTGACAAAAGACGGTGAATGAAAAAGATAACAACTAGATAACATACATTTGTAAGAAATTATAGACTGTCGCCAAATTATTTACACAGAGCAAAAACATATGTTCATCTAAGGAAAGAACAATTGGAGTTAATCAAGTAACTCAACAATAATTTGTTTCATAATGAAGATACTCACATCTCCAAACAACTTTCGCTCAGCGGTAAGACCATTGTTCACAGCACTGAAGATATTTGGACTTGCACCAATAAAACGTATCGTAAGTGACGACCTACATATTTGCAGAACTACAACTGGAGGTATCATACAATCTGTAACATACACGGTTGTAATCACTAAAGGATGTACATTCTTTCTTCTTTATTACATTCTTAAAAAGAAAACAATGATGTTTTGCGACAGATTACTGTCTTGCTCTCTGCCGCACCAAGAATTTTGTGTGCTGTCACTGCACTGATCTCGTGTTCAAGCTCTCGACTTAGTGACATCGTCAGAAGAATATGCTCTATGGACGAAGTGCTTCTTGCACCATCTTGGGTGGAATACCAACACATCAGCACATTCCTATATGTTCAGATTATCTTAGTTGCTGTCATGGGAAGTAGTTATTTCGCTATGTTCTTCTATTTTAAGGACCCTGTTATGACTTCGTGGTCGCTGTTAAGCTGGTTTAAGGAAATAATCATCACTCTAGGAATGTTTTTATATTTGGATATACCTCTTCTAATTTCAAAAGCAACTGTTTATCTAAACAAAGAAATTGAAAATCTCTGCGAGAAACACGTACCAGCTAATAATCTACGTAATGGAATAACATCGTGCTGTCCGTTTATTGTGGAATGCGACACAGTCACACAGCACACAGCTCCGCATAGACTCCAAGTAACTAATTGTCACTTTGATTCTTGTGTACTTAAACAGACAAGAAATTTATTTTACTACCTTCAAGAAATAATGATATCAGTAGAGAGTAATTTTGGCTTTCTAATATTGGTTACCGTCATATCAAGCATAACTTATCTTACACACTTATCTAACATCTCTATTTATACTTTAAATGAGACTAAGATTACAGACTTTCAGTTCACTGTTAAACAATTTAGTTACATAATCTGGGGTGTAGTTGAGTTTTCTGTTATTGTACTTACAATGTTCATTCCACAACATGTAAGTAATAAAAAGAAGACAATATTGCTTCTACACAAGTTAAGTCTGAAGAGGTCTCTCAGTCCAGCCGCCATGATGGAGCTACAGAAATTTTCCCAGCAGTTGTTGGCGAGGCCAGTGGTTTACAGCGTTTGGGGATTCTTCAACTTGGATCGCCGCACATTCTTGCCTCTGTTAGGCACCTTGGTTTCTTACATTATTATCCTGGTTCAGCTACACTAAACGTACATATATCATCGGAATTGTGTTTATTGGTTACATCGTCACGTTCGTGCCTGTTGTGTGCTACACATTTGAAACACTGTTGCTGATGTACATTCACATGTTTTTGACACATATATATATATATATATATATATATATATATATATATACACACACATATATATATATATATACACATATATACATATATATATATACATAGATATAAACAGAGCCCTGCGAAGACGTGTAGTTAAAAATTGAACTATTAAGTGATATTTTATAATTTTTGGCATTCACAGGTAAATTAAAACTTTAATATTTTGTTGGGTATACTGAATTGTTAGCGAATGTTTGTTGAGTTGGCAGCATTTGCTAGCAATGACATATACCAAACAAAACACTACAGTTTGTCAAACGATTATGTTGAACCAAAAAATATGAAGTTGCATACCTCATATATTGAAATGATATACAAAAATTATTAAAAATACTACGTTAAATTTTTTACGCCTCTTTGATTCGTAAATCAACTCACGAAATATTTATTGTAGGCTTATTGGTTCAATGAATTTTTAAATTTTAAACATGTATATGTCACACTTTAATATGAGTTATATTGAACTGGAATCTAATCAAAGGTTCAACCCAACGTCCTAATTTTCCTAACTGCTTCTTCGACCGCCATAAATAAGTTAACGCCTGGTTATCAGTACACAGATCGAACTCTCTAGTAACCAAATAATCTTTACAATACCTGCAAATGTGAAGCAGTAAGCAGTTCGTTAATGGTTGCATTAACTGTTCGTGAAAAATGTTTCGTGGCGCATACCTATACTTAATATTAATCATACCTATTTATAGAATATAGTTACTTTAATTGCAAGAACGTTTTCTCGCTCAATTTTTTCCCGTAAACAGTGTGAAATTAAATAGTCTTTCTGCATGCTACACGTATTGTCTACATATTCTAAGACAAATACTAGAAATAGAAAAGTTTACACTGTAACCTTGTTTGCATGCATGTCTTGTTCATGTTTATTATTTGGTATCGATAATTTTGGCTTTATGTTTGTAACACTTTAGAATTCAATTTAACAACCGTACTACGCCTAAAAAATGGCTAAATATACATATTTATATTTAGTTGTTCTTGCTGCCGTATTAATAATGATAAGAGTAATGGTTGTGTGAAGAATATTAAATAGAAATTTAACTATAACTTGCGTGGGCTGCAGTTTGAACTTAGAAGTTCCCCGGTCTTACTAATCCTTACTGAAACGTATGGAAAACATACATCAATGAACTATCTAC
>PNEQ01037053.1:37903-132873 GCA_003012365.1 Medauroidea extradentata
AAAAAAAAAAAAAAAAAAAAAAAAAAAAAAAAAAAAAAAAAAAAAAAAAAAAAAAAAAAAAAAAAAAAAAAAAAAAAAAAAAAAAAAAAAAAAAAAAAAAAAAAAAAAAAAAAAAAAAAAAAAAAAAAAAAAAAAAAAAAAAAAAAAAAAAAAAAAAAAAAAAAAAAAAAAAAAAAAAAAAAAAAAAAAAAACACACAACAAAGCACAGAAAAATCCCGAAAAATTTAATTTAAACATTCTACGAAATATTTTGAGAAAAAAAGACTGAACTGTAGACAAAAAAAAGTCGCTATTCCCCAACTCTAATTTAAGCAATTGACCTGTTTCCTCCTCATATTGATCAGGCTCTCTTAATGAGGCAAAAAATGTATATAAACTGAGTTCGGAAGTCTTCTAATCTTGAATGGGCAAAGTTTGTTATTTGTTATATAATATTTGTTTTGCACCGTGTTAATCTTAGTGAATTGGGGTAAATTACATGGAATTCCGCTTCACATACCACTGGGGAATGTAAAATACAATAACCTATGCAGTAAAAGACGCTAAACTAAATAAGATAGTGGTTCAAAACGCCAATTAAAATACTAATCATAGTTCAAAAATTACACTTTCAAAAGCATAGTTTGTAAACATCCTAAAGGCAGATACATGTATCGGTTAGGTAATTATAGGACTATTGAACTCTTTGAAGTGTTAACTAGGCCAATTGTCGGCGATGGTTCCTTGTTCACTAAGTCATTTAATTAATTTACTGTAAAATGCTTTTTAATTAAGCGGCAAACTTACTAAGTGTTCTTGTCCTGAACTATTCGCATTTCCCAGAGCGAACTAACATTAAGATTGGCGTCATCAGATATTTCCCCTGCCACATCCTCTTCTGTGTATGGCAGGTAAAGCAGGAAAAATGGCGATTCAAATTAACCACACTACAATTAAAATTAGAAATGCAGTCCAAAGAGGTGTCAAATACCTCGACGCATAAATATTGCAGTTCTTAAATCATCTATACAAAGCCGAACCACAAAAGTACTAAGTGAGATTGTTTAAATTAAATAAAGTAAAACTGAAAATCACTGTTTTAACATTATCATCCAGGAGAGTTATTCATCTTTATAGTCCACATTGTAAAAAAAAAATAAAATACTATACTACTCAGCATAGATCGCAAGTTATACAGAAACAAAGTATCCTGTAGTTATATTACAGTTTGCTCCTTCCTGTTATTTCAACAGACTAGTACTATCAAACTGAAGAAAACCTAGGGAAATAGAAATTCAAATGCAAAGGCTTAAATTATGTCTCTTATTCTAGATACAATTAAACCATACAATACCACTGACATGAAAATCATATTACAGTACTTTGAAATATGGATACTCCCTGATATGGGAACATTTCTTTCAAGTACTGAGACAAATTAGATCAAAATAAGAAAATAATAATTTTTATATCCAACATGGAAAGTTTCTCATTAATTCGTCAATGTCGAGGAACAGCAGTTGAGAGTTGGTTGGCAGCCATGGAGTCGCAGAAGCAGGTGACGCAGTTGGCAGCAGCAGGGTATTATGTAACTTGACATTCACTATGGTGCATATCTGTTCTTACAACAGGTGCGCGGCGTTTGATTGCGTCTTCATAAAACAAGTACAGTACAGCTTGCGAAACACAACACACGCCATAGCCCTTTATTACGAAATTATTAATTGTGTCTTTCATTACATATTTAGTGTCAAAACTAGTAACTGCCATGTCTACCTTTACTAATATGGTGATATCCGTGTTTAATTCAGACTCTCTCTCTCGTACAAATATCACAAAGTGCTAAATTGTTTCAACTCAAGAGTAATAAAATTTCTCATAAATACTAGGTGCCTTGCTGTAGTTGGAGTAACAGGGTACTGGATAATATTTTTACAGCGGCTGTAAATGTTTGTAGTTGCAGGGAATTAATAAGAGTAAGGGTGTGTTTGTGGTCCTTAAATCCAAATTGGTAAAACTATAGAAGACTCTAGCAACCTCTAAATTGAAAATGCGTGTTTTGATCAAAGCTATACCTCACTCCCTATCAAACACTCGGATATGTAGTGCTCCAGATTACAAACAACATAACTGGTAATATAACATAACACATGAATAAAAACAAACATTAATCAGCATTATTGTTAAGCCTACTTTCTTCAAAGTAAGTGTAAAAATCAACCCTCAAAGTTAAAATAGTTTACGTACATTCAGGAATATTAATCGATTATATTAACTTAGAAATATTACAAACGAAATACACAAATATCAAGTCAAAATGCTAAGTAGTATAGACTATATGTATTATGTTTAGTAAAGTTCTATGTATATAATCTCAGATATGTAAATTATATTAAATAACAAAAAATACTGCAGTTTTGAGGATATGAATATTAAGGGAACGAAAAGCAATCTAAAGTCAACTTACCAAGCTGTATATGAGTACTAAGATTACTAAAACTCGGAAAAATATTCTCAGTTATGTCAAACTAAATGCATGAACGCACTTTTGAAAATAAAATCACAGGATGAACAAAATATACAAAAGACAGATCAACTTATTAGAATTTATTTGCTAGATTTCATAATATTCAGAAAAAATATTTCCTGAGATATGATATATAATGATAAAAATAGAGGCGTAACCACATATTTAAAAATATGAACGTAGGATAAACGAAGTGCACAGATGCCAAGTCAACTTATTAAGTAGTATACGTATATTGGGATTAATGTACTTCCGAAGAAATATTTCCTTAAATATGTCACATTATGATAAAAATATGAAATGGTCGCCATTATGAAAAATATGAACACACGATAAACGAAATATACAAAAGTTAAGTCAGCTTCGTAGGTAGTATATGTGTACCAAATTTTATGAAATTCCGGGATGTATATATAGGGATAAAATATAAAGTCAAATACTCAGGGCGGACCAAATACTTACACAAAATCCAGACACTCTGTGTGAGAATCACCGGTACTCTCGTCAGTGTGTCAGCTCGGTGAGCTCGGCTGGAAACACTATATTCCAAAGGCCTCAACAACTTTTGGTCTTATCAGGTCCTAGCATTCACCAGGCCAAAACACGAAACACAAGCAATCATGGACTATGCAAGCAATCACAACTTTACCCCAGGTTGTACACAATCCACTCATCAACAGGCGGCAACTGGACTTTCGGATTGTGGTGAGTCCAGGCAAACGCAGCAGAGAGTATCGGAGATATCTGGTAAACTTCCCTACAAACAGAAGATGTTTATTGGAACACTTAACATCAATATATTGATACAAGCTGGAAAACTTCACAACCTAACACAAGAAATAGACCGACAAAATATTCCTCGCTCTCCAAGAAACACGACTTACTGATGAGGACACGAAAGATTATGGGAAATATAGAATCATTAAAAAACAAGACACAATGCAACATTGGCAGGAACACTCCAATGTTTGGCATGGCATACTTGGTAAAAAAAAATCCAACATAAATTTAATCAAGGAAGTAATGCCCGTTTACTACAGACTGATGAGAAAATATTAGTAGGCGACTTCAACTCACAATTGGGTAAGGAAAAAATATATATAAAAACAATTGGTGAAAATTTCACACACCACAATACTAATACCAACGGAAAAAGACTAGTTGAAATTTGCCAGCAGTTCAACCTGAAAGTCATGTCCACACATTTTAGAAAACCACCTCACAAACAGAAAACTTGGCGATAACCAATACAACATATTGGAGAAAATCAGATCGACCATGTCACTGTCTCCTATATACACTACAGAACTGTTCATGACATTCAAGTTCGCCGAGGCGCTAACATTGATTCAGACCTCTACCTCACCAGAATCAAAGTGAAATTCTCTCTCAAGGAAACCCATCAACCGAAAAAAGCTCGTATACAAAAATACGATGTATGAACAATCCAAGAAACCAACATTAGAGGAGAATGGGTCAAAGAACCAGTTCACAATTGGACAGAAAATTGCAACAAATTCATTAGAAAAACAAATGAACTCATTCCCTTGAAGATGAAGCCAAACATCCTTGGTGAAACAGTGACTGTGAACAGTCAATCGTCAACCGTCGAATTGCTTTCCAATAGTATAACTGCCATAAATCACCTGAAACTCTACAACACTTCCTTGATACACATAAACAAACCAATAAAATTGACAGAAAAACTAAACATGAACATGTCATTGATAAATTCAAGTTTATAGAAGAATATTCCAGAAACTACAATAGTAAATATTTCTACAGAACTTTCGCAAACAGGATCAATGGGTACTCATCTCCAAATTTGACCGTCAGGAAACAAAACGGAAAACTAGCACTCACCAACCACGAAAACAGCGAAGAATTTGCACGACATTTTGCAGAATTCTTCAACTGCCCTGAACCAATTGAAAATTTTCCTCACACACCACAAAACACCCTAAACCTGAATGCGACCCACCAGGTATAGAAGAAATCCAGCAAAGCATCAAACGGCTTAAGAACATGAAAACATCAGGAGAAAATGGCATCACCGCAGAAATACTGAAAAACTTGGATCACGATCATTAAGTGAGATCACTCAAATCATCTAGGAAATCTGGTAAACAGAGAAAATCCCAGACGACTGGAAATGTACACTCATTCATCCCCTGCATAAGAAAGGCGATAAGTCTGATATCAATAAATATAGAGGAATCTCACTTCTCCCGGTAACATATCAAATCCTTTCATCCTGCCTACTAAAACGAACTCAAGAACAAATAGAACCCCTCACTGGAGAATATCAAGCAGGTTTCCAACCACACCGATCTACTACAGAACAAATCTTCAACTTAAAAGTCACTGTGAAAATCCGCGCACTACAAAACCAACCCACCATATACACATTCGTAGACTTCAAAAAAGCCTACGATTCTGTAGACCGACAATCTCTATTTAATATACTAGAGGAAAGAAACATTGATCCAAAAACACGATGACTTATCCAACAGTCACTTACAGACACGACTTCAAAAGTAAAATTCATGGGAGATATTTCTCATCCGCATGCCCCATCACTGGCGCACGGCATGGAGATGAGCTCTCCCCATTATTCTGTAACATCGTCCTCGACAAGGTGATCACGGACTGGGAGGAAGAAATGGAAAAACAGAATAAAACAAAATAAATGGAGAAATATCAGAATAGGAAGATCAACAAACCAACTTAACGTTACTTATCCAGCATTCGCTGACGACCTCGCCTTCCTCTCTGGTAAGGAACAAACAGCAATACAACAAATAGAATTCTTGAAGGAATGTGCCGAGAAAGATAGATTACAAATCCCCTATACAAAAATCGAATTCATAGCCACAAAACACAAAAAGTCAACACAAAATACGGTACAATCAAACGAGTTGCGCACTTCAAATATCTAGGGGAAAAGATTGAACCAAGAGGAACTGAAAAACTAGCACAAAAACACGAGAGCTCAAGATGAAAAGAGCATACGAAAAAATTGCAAGTGTATGCAACAATAAATGTATGAGCATCAATACCAAAATCCGCCTTTACAACTCAGTCATTAAGCCAGAAATTTTGTATGCCAGTGAGACCCTCAACCTCAGTTACAAGTGTGACCTTGAAAACATCAAGAAAGCTGAGAGAAGAATCTTCAGGAAGATTCTTGGCCCAGAACGAACGGATAAGGGCTATAGAATACGTTCACACACGGTCACAGAAACGTATTCTAATATTGAAAGTGACATCTGTAAACGCCGACTGAAATTCTCTGGTCACATCATAAGACTGGATGACACCCGATTAACCAAGAAAATCTTACTACACACACTGAAACTGAAAGTCACTACAGCATGGACCAAACAAGTCAAAATCGGCCTAGAGACAGCCAACATAAAAATATTAGACTCAGACGACCGCAAAACATACAGACAAATAATCTACGACTGGAAAGTTACATCAGAAATCAAACCCCGAACAACAGCAAAATGGACAGACGAAAGACGAGTCCAACATAGTGAAAAAATGAAGAAGTACTGGCAGGATAAGAAGAACAACACAAAATGAAATTCTTTTTGTGATCATTAATGGGTCAAAACACTAAAATAATTACATCAATTATATATATATATATATATATATATATATATATCGTATTATGCTGAAAAAAATTGCAACAATTATGAATCAATGAATACAGAGTGAAGGAAATTCAGAAGGGCCAAGTAAACTTTGTATGTAGTATATGTGTTCCAAGTGTGATGAAATTCTGAAAATATTTTCCTAAAATATTTTCTTAATAAGCTGAAAATATAAACATGGCAACCATTTTGGTTACATGATATAAGTATGATCGAAATATACGAAAATAAAGTCAACATTGTATGTAGTATGTAGTACCAAGATTGATCAATTTATAATAATATATTTCCTCATATATGACATACTAAATGGCCGCAATTATGAAAATATGAATATAGTAAGTTTAAAATACACAAAAGCAAAGTTGACTTAATTTGTTGTTTATGTGTATATGTTATATGTGTATATATTAAGGTAAATAAAATTTGGAAAATTATTTCCTGACATATGTCATACTATACAAAAAATACAAAATTGCCGCTAGTACTATTATACGAACACAGTATGGACGAAATACACAAAAGTAAAGTCAGCTTTGTATGTTATATATATATATATATATATATATATATATATATATATATATATATATATATATATATATATATATATATATATATATATATATGAGTCAACTTTTGCCCAGGATCACGTGGTGTGCATATAAATCATTTCTTTATGGACCTCGTGTATACACTTATGTAATTACATGCATATCACTCGTCTGGTAACATATTTGACTAAGATTGAAATGGTGTTAAACAGCTCCGACAGTGCAGACGATATCGGACGGGCTGTGAAAATATCGCCGGTACATCAGCGCTTATTGATAAGTTGTCATAAACATTTAATTTGGTTCCATTACGAAGCAATTGTCACCATCTTGAAATGGCTATATCATCGACGAAATATTTCTTATTAAATTTGAAATTAAAGGAACAATTTTAGCATTATGAAATAAAGACAGAAGGATATACTGGAAAAAAAATATTTCAGGAAAATAAATTCTAAAATATGCGATTGTAAATTTGTGAATAGAGAGGCAGAGTTAATGTATCGTACAGTGGGATTTATTACCGTCATTTTGGAAATGGCAAGCACCGGTCACCTGCTCCCAGATTAGAGTAAAATGTATATATTTTTGTTAGCAATGTACATTACATTTCAATCAATAATAGTATAATATAAAAAAATTGCTTTGTAAAATTACAGAACTTATAATCTAAAAGTCACAAACATTCACAATAAATGTGGCACTACAATTTTTGTAACTTCCTACAAATAGCTTGAAGATACGGGAAATGTTATATTACCTTGCAAATATGTTGGCTTATTATAAATATTAAAGGATCATTTTAAGTAACAATGAATTGTTGAAAAGTTGAATTGTGATGCCGTAAAAAGTAATGAATTTATGACTGTATTGCACTGTAGCATGTTCAGGGCGCACAGTAGTGTAGTGGTTAGGCTACTCAGCTCCCAACATGATTTAACAGGTGTAAAAACGTTTGTGTTGACGGCGTTTCCCGGCGGGTTTCTCGATGTACTTCGATTATCTCGCACCATGTTATTACGTCACAGCTACATACGTCCCTCACTTCATCTCGTCACTAGGACCTAAGACATTTCTGCTAAATAGTTACTGGATGGTAGCTTTCTCTTTACGTTTGAAGAACGAAAACGGGGAAGGCGATAAGTCAAATATAACACGTCCGTCAAACACATCATCGCCTCTAGGCGCGAAGGACTAAACTAGCGTGCAGTGTTTTCGTAGAAACAGTTTTTCAATGAGACTTCAAGCAATGACCCTGTTGTTTTATTTGCTCAAAGTTTGTGGTAATGTCCAAGGCAGGTTTCTATGGCTTAGTTTTACGATTACGATCGATATTTTCTCAGCTACGGCTACGTGAAAAAGCCATTTATAACACTTTTGAATATTATAGGAATCTTGTTGTTAAGAAGCGGACGGCATTTTTTAAATCGTAGGGACACAGTTTGAAGTGTCTTCTTTTCTTAGATAAACGCAATGGAATATTTTGTAATAGTTATACAAGAAAAAATACTTTCAGTACCATGCTACAGCACGGCTCAAACTTCCGGCCCACTAACTCCTACTGCTTGCCAAAAAATTTCTATAAATTATTACATCAGCATAAATATTTTTTTTTTCGTATTTAATGCTTTAACGGGTAAAGTGCCATTTATGTAGTTAGGGTAAGGTGTGTCGCAAATAACGTTCAAAAGAACGATTAATAATTTAAATTAATTTTTATGGAAATATGAACAAATTTTTTAAATAGTATTTGCGACCTTTTGTAATCAATAGTGTAATTATATGAGTGAGATGAAGGGGAAATTTGGCAATAAATACAATTTTTAGTAAATTTAATAAAACATGTATTATGAATTCTCCTAATTTTTTTAAAATGAAACTATAAAGGTAATGTAGTGAAAGTAATATTTGAAATATGTAGATTAATTTTAATTACTGAATTTCAGTGCCTGCCTTCAATTAGTCTCATGAACAGCAGAGTAATCTGGCTGCTCTGAGATGACAATCAAGAAATTATGGTTTTGGAACTTTGAGGTTTAGAAAAAGTATTTTTTTTAGTTAGGCAAAAGGAAAATTTCAGGAAAATATGTATAATTTTGGACAGTTTCAAGCATGGAGAAAATTAAAAAAAAAAAAAAAGGGAAACTTAAGCGACAATGTTGGCAGCCCTACGAGACGCCTCGTGCCTAAGCTGCCAACTGCTACCTTCTCCAGTAAACTGACTACTGCTGTGATTCCAGCTTATAAGCAACGATTTAAGGCGTAGTACAGGTTTTTTTATTTAATCGTTTCAAACAGCTTAGCTTATCTTTCGACAGTACAGACATTTTACAATCAATCCGGATTTTATAGTCGGTCGGAGGTTGAAAATAACTGAATGCTCGTGCAAAATGTGGATAAACCGCTTGTACATAAAATTACCTTCGTGTGCTGTCACTGCACTGATCTCATGTGCACGCCCGCGGCTTAGTTATGTCATCAAAAGTATGTGCTTTATAGACGAAGCGCTTCTTGCACCATCCTGGGTGAAATACCGCATCATCAGCATATTTCTATGTATTCAGGTTATCTTAGTTGCTCTCGTGGAAAGTAGTTATTTCGCTGTGGTCTGCTATTGGGATGGTACTTTTTTATATTATGGTGGCTTTTTAACTGGCTGACAGACGTAATAATTTTTCTAGGAATGTTCTTAAACTTGGACATAGTTCTTCTGTTTGCAATGGTATTGATTTACTTGAACAAAATAATTGATGATATCTGCGAGAAATTCACACCAACTAATGGTCGACGAAATGCAGTAGCACTGTGCAGTCCCTATATTATGGAATTCATCGCATACACGCCTCACGTTACCAGACAAACTGCACCGCGTAGACTTGAAGTAACTAGATGCGGCATAGATACATCTTTATAAAAAAACACTCACGAGAGATATATTACTACATTCAAGAAATAATAATTAGAGAGGACAGTAATTTTAGCTTCCTGATCCTGGTTATCGTGATAACCATGACTTACCTTGTGCACTTAGCTGACATTATTATTGATATTTTGACGATTACTGACAATTATAAGTTCACTGCTGTCACATTTGTTTACATACTCTAGGGTATATTTGCCATTCCTGTTATTGTACTCACAACGTTTATCCCACAATATGTAAGTGATAATAGAAAGAAGACAATATTGCTTCTACACAAGTTAAGTCTCAAGAGGTCTCTCAGTCCAGACTCCACGATGGAGCTGCAGATATTTTCCCAGCAGTTGTTGGAGAAGCCAGTGGTTTTCAGCGCTTGGGGATTCTTCAATTTGGATCACCGCACCTTCTTCTCTTTACTGGGAACCTTGGTTTCTTATGTCGTTCTCTTAATTCAGCTACGTTAAACTTACAAATAACTTCATAACGTCTATGTGTGATGCCATTTTCATGCCGTTTTTGTGTTTATTGAATTTTAATTGAAATACTTGCATGGATAGATGTTTCCAAAGTATTTGGCTGCAGAAAATATACCTATTTTTAAGTCAAGATTCTGGTTAAGACATGTAATTACAAAACCAACAATTATTTTACATATATTTAGTCTTGTAGATTAATATACTTAATGAAAATATTTTATATATAATACTTTCATGACACATGTCAGATGTGGCTATGTATAATAATGTAATTCACGTAATATGTTTTTGCAAACATATTAGTTACATGCATTTTACAAATGTCACAATGTTTGTATTTGCGATTGTTGTGATATGTTTGAGTGATACTGAACAAATGGTTTCCAAATAATTGTGTCTGAAGTGTCTATCACTAGAATTTGGCAGCTTTGCTTGTGAGAAAACTTGAGTAACGTATTTATTATTTCATCAGACTAACTATTTAGGATAATGATGTTTTATGTAATAGAACATTTTCTTAGCAGAGTTCATATTTTTTTCTTTTTTAAGAAGTGCAGTGTTACGAATTTTTTACTCATACTATACACCTGACTTAGGCCGCGGTTACACGGTGGCCCGAAGTAGATAAGTAGGTTTAGTCAGCCATTTTTAAACACGTACAGTGTAAAGTTGCCGAAGTGAACTAGTTCGCGTGGTTACGCGGTACTCGATTGTCGCAGTCAAAATCGATTGTGTTTTGTTACGACAGTATATTGTTTTGATGTTATGTAAGGTTTAACCGTTTAACCTATGTACAAAAGGTAAACAGAGGAAAGTAGCTGGAGACACGTAAAGTTTACGTTTGTCTGTAAAATTAACATGATTAAATTTACATTGGTTGCTGTATTGCATAAATTTTCAAGACGCAAGCGAAAAATGCTCAAGGAATTTAAGAATCATAACTTTGCTCTATGAGCATCCATAAACGTACCAAATTTGTTTAACGTAATTTCAGACTAGGAAACCTTTCTCTTGTAACCAGCCACCACTGTTTACATATTAAATGTTGCGACGGTCGCGATAAACTTAACCTTTCGAAAGCTCTACTTACACAATTCCAAAGCATGTAACACACTCATATGTTGGTACAATGTGTTATGTGGTGACAAAAAATCTTCGTAACACAAAACATTTAAACCAATATTACACTTTATGGAACATGGCAAGGATTTTCGAAAATTTACTTTTACTGCGAACGACCACGTGCCTGCTTCATGCATGCAAGAGTACTGCAAATTACATACATTCTTTATCCGTTGCATATATATTGAAGGGCTTATATTTTAATACGAAACAATTTTTACTTATACGTAGCGAACAAAACATTTTAATAACTATTCTGTTCCGCTGCTGCAACAAAACACGGGGTCGTCAGCCATCTTGTGCGCAATGCTTGTTGACGTTTAACGAGCCAATCACAGCAAGGTATACAGATTGTTGTTAAGGTGGTGAACCTTTACAACCTGTTCACTTTGAAAGGGAAGCAGCAACGATATAACTACTTCAGACACCGTGTGACCTCACGTACGTCTGAGAAAGTTTAATTTAAACTAGTTCCGAGGCCCGTGTGACCGCGGCCTAAGACTATAATATCTTAAGGGAGCTCTTGACCGAAAATTGTTATTGTTTCAAACATTTTTATATCTGTACAAGATATGGTTTGTTTTGTAGACATACATTGTGACTATATTTTAGTATAATGAACATTTTTTAGCTTTCGTAGTTTATTTCTAATATCACATCAAATTCCAAATATGCATAAAACGGTTTTTATGCTTTAAAAGAAAACCGACTGACTTACCTAACTGAAAATAATTCACACTGAATAACTATGTTATAGGTTACAGGTTCTCCTATACAACAACAAAATTAATTTAAAAATTTTGTATTGAAATAATTAGAAATTTGAAATTAAAATTTAGACAATTCAATAACGTTTAAAAATACAATTGCATTTAATATTTTTTGTTTTTATGTATGATATCTTGTAGTCTATATCTTAACTATTCTGTGTGAATGTTTTCAGTTCGGTAACTTAGTTGCTTTATTTAAAGCATTAAACCATTTTGTGCAAATTCGGACACTGGCATGTCATTATAAAAATGCGATGAAAGCCTATTTTTTTTTATTTCAGCAGAATATTGCCACGATGTACGTCTACAAAACAAACCGATATATCGGTCAAATATAAAAAAATTTAAACAATAAACAATTTTCCGTCAGCACCATCTTAACTGTATATGTTTATGCAAAAAGTTTTCTTTCAACCATTTTGCAGATATTGTTTATATGGAAACTTTCTTGTTACTAAAAATGTGTGTAATAATTTCAATACTTTCAATAGTTAACTTCTACCGGCCCAATAAAACATATTTTTAATTAATTACATGTTCTACTGAGCGTTTAGATAATTGTGAACACCCTATACACTGATACATTGTTTATATGTACATATTGTTGATGTCAATTGTTTAGTAACAAAAATTTTGTTATTTTTATTTGTAAAATTTTGGTCATACAGTAAAACAAGGTATAGCCATGACACATTCGAGTTACGAAAATAATATAACGTAGTCCTTCATTGGTGTTGTCTCAGAAAAGGCCTTGTAAAATTGAAAAGTTCAATTCGAAAAATGATTATTTTCTGCTGTACGAGAGAGCATTTTCGTACGAAAAAATAACCTTTTAATTAGCACATTCATATTGTGTCTTAACTGTTTTTAAATGACTATAAAATTTACATTTTAATGGAAAGTATAATTATTTATCTGAAACTTCGTAATTATCAGCATTTTTAACATATTTTTAAACAAAGAGAACGATTTGCTCACTAAAATAAAATTATGATTTGGTTATCTGTGTTTGGGAGGCAATTTACTTAACCTATTGACCGCGATATCCACCTATTTTTGCGTTTGCTGTCACATTTGTGATTGGTTGCAAAATACATTATTTCTATTTTATGAAACTAAGCATGTTAAGGCAACGGTTTCGGTAAGATTGGGTTAGTGAGCTTTTCATCTTGATGACAGTGAGATTATTTGAGACAGTAACAGAACTAAACAGCATGACAGAAGCTGGGAAAGGAATCGGCCACGTGCAACGTAAAGAAACCATCGAAGCATTCACCTGAAACGATTCCGAGAAATTAAGGAAAATCAAATCAGAATTGCCGGAGCCAAGCATCGAAACAGGGGTTTCCGAATGCGAGGTTGACATGTTACTGTTGTGGCATCTCAATTGGTAAAGTGAATGATAAATTAGTCAAAACCAAATAATTGAATATTCAATGTCTTGGGAAGTCGGGTAAAATTCTGAGTACGTAGAGTGCCGTTAGGTGACTGAAAAGTATGATATAAACAAACAAAAACTACAATTTAAATAATCAAGTACTGACGACTCTACATAAGCCTACCATGTTACACAAGACTCTCAGAAACACGGTGAAAAAGATATCTCATTGAAAACCTTGCGAGGCGTTTCAGCAACAGCTATGTTGTGAATATTTACATTACAGTACACATTCTAAAACTTGTGTACCGCTCGATAGACACCTCGCATTTAGTTGCGTGATCGATTTAGAAAACCAATATATTATAAATATTGTGCGAACAAAGTACAATGTAATTAATGGAAGGATAGTAAAAATTGTATTGGTTAGAAACTATCACATTTTAAACTGCAGAATTTTGTAACTCAATATCACGAGTAAGAGGAAACCAACTGTCGTCAGCTCAATCATAGCTGGAAGAGATTATGTCGTAATACTGACGTACATGACTACAGTGGTGGTAAATATTATTTGATATTAATATTGATATTAACGGGCCTGTAGAACTAGGTAATTAAAACATACGGATAATGGAGTTAATGTTATCTATTGCAAATAAAATAATTGCATATGAATAAAAAATATAAAATACATAGAGACCCAAAAATGTTTCGGGTTCAACTATAGCCGGCTGGACTCCACAGTTCTGTGAACACTGTGTCCTCAACATTTTGTGCATTGGCTGTGGCTCCACGAAGTGACTGCCCCAGTAGCAACCGACTTTGGGTAAAAGTTGAAAATTGGTTGGAACCGTTGGCGTTACGTTGTGTGGAAAACACACATAAATACAACACTGTAGTGTGCCAGCAGATATGTTCGAAAATGTGTCATTCCAATGAATTAGCAACATTCTGAAAATACTTATGTTAAAGATGAAAATGTCTGTACAGTTTGGAAGACCAAAATATTGTTTTCAAAATTTTATGGGATGAATATCGACAACAACTTGGTTAACATACTGTTGGTTTATAGAGTGTATAATTACATTGGGCTAACGTTGCGAAGCCAACATTTTACACAAAGAGTTCAAAATCACGTTTTTAAACTACAACATAACCAAACATTAAAGTTTATAACTTAATAAGGTTACTTAGATTTTAAAAAAGGAACAGTACTTAATTTTTGTTCTGTTGGTTATACGTTGGAACAATGTTGGAAATCTATCAAGGATAATAGGTTGTTCCCAGTATGTTGGTCCAACGGTGCATAACCCACACTTTGCCAAATATAAAAAATTCTTTAGTATGTAGGTCGGCTGAGCGTTGGTAACAAGTTGGTAATCATACTATTGGTTTTATATATTTAATTTTACATTGAACCGACGTTTCTCAAACAGCACATTTTTATAAAAATTCCGAAATACATTTAGAGAGACACTAATGCTCCTTGTATTTAAGAACATACGATAAAGATGGTATAAATAATTATAAAATTCTGCATTCTCTTAAATATATAATGTTGGTTACATGTTGACAAAATGTTGAAAATCCAATGGCTTGATATTGCTTGTTTTCAGTATGTTAGCCTAACGTTTCATATCCCACATTAAGCCAATCACAGAACATTACTTGTATGTAGGTTGGCTGAGAGTTGATAGCAAGTCGGTAATAATACCGTTTATGTTAGGACTGTAATTTTACATTGAACCCACATTGCTCAAACAACACATATGTTTACCAATAATTCCAAATACTACACCAAAAATAACACAAATGCTCATTGTATTCAAAAATTAATACTGATGGTGTACAAATTCTGCATTCTTTGGTTACATGTTGGCAAACTGTTGCAAATAAAACGAGTAAGTGAAAGTTGTTTTCAGTAAATTTGGTTCTACGTTGTATAACCCACACTATTCCAGCCACAGAAATTATTTTGTTTGGAAGTTTGCTGACGTTGGCAACAAGTTTGTAAACAGAAACCCCAAGTGACACAAATTGTATTTTTTTATCTAAAAATAACTCCATTAGATTAGATAAGGCAAGACAATATTAAAGACAGTATGTTTGTACGTTTTAATTTCTTGGTTAATTGTTATGTACAAGTTGGTAAACACACCGTTGGCAGTAGGCATACACCTTTACGTTGGGTTAACGCTGTGTAACCCACAGTAGGCCAACCACTGAAAATATTTGGTACGTAAGTTGGCTGAACATTGGCATCGTTAGTAAACATATCAGTTACACAAGATACATTTTTCTTTGTTATTTTAAGTTCAACTTTTAAATGCATATCTGTCTTTCATATATCACTGCCCAACATATGGCAGCGTGGCTCAATTGGAATTGTCCGACCGCTTGGCTCAGTGGCCGACCCTACGTGGCTCAGTTGGTTGAGCGGCCGACTTTGATGCGAGGGGTTCTGGGTTCGATTCCCAGGTCTGGCTGGGTGTTAATTCTCGAAATTTGTCTCTGTACACATTGTCTCACGAAAAGTTACTTCTACGGTCACTCAAATAAAGTCACTCTAAAGGGAGGAATGTTTGGTGTTGTGATGATGCGGAAGCTTCCGCCTCGCCACTGCACAAAAAAAATGGTTAGCGCTCCTGGCCGCTGGGTCAAGGGTCCCGGGTTCGATTCCCGGTCGATGAGGTGACATTTACAGTAATTTCCTCAGGTTCAGGACTAGGTGTTAGTGTTCGTCTTGTCTGGGTACCACACGTCGACGTACAATTACGACAATTACACAAAAACAAAGTGATTGAGGATTACATGAATTAGCCAACTTAAAGGTAGGGGAAAATATTTAGTGCAGTGGCGAGGCGATAGCCTTGCCACGTGCCAAAAATTTTTGAAAAGAAAAAAAAATGAAAATGTGATGGATTTCTAATGACAAGAACTACGACATAATTTCTGACTGTAGTTCGAATCTACCTCCGTTTTCGTCGAACTTATTTTTATAGATTTAAATAATTTGTGTAAACCACAAGAACTCTGAATAAAATAATTATGAATATTGTGCTTAATTTATCTTTTGCAGAGTAAATGTTGTGTGATTTTTGTAAAGAAGCGTTGGCCCAAAGTTGATAAATTGTTGGCATTACATATGATACACACCCAATTTCAACAATCCAGCAACGTTGGCCAAAGTAGAAAATTAGTAAGAATCCAACCAAAAGTCAATGTTGAACCTACGTTCTTTCACGTGACATTTCAATGCTATACAAACGTTGGGCCAACGTTTGTCCAACCATAAGTTGCTACTGGGGCAGTTGTATATCTGACAAGTTATCACGCGAGTCATTGAGTGTATTCATGCAGGTCTGCTATTAAGGGCGCAGTCTACCACAATTTTCATCATCATTATTTTAGTTTGTATCTGTCCCAGATATTTTTTCTTGTTTTAGACACAAAATGTGACTAAATTTGGCTCTTATGAATTTGTTTTCTCTCATAGATTTCGCGTAATGGCTTGTTAAAGTCATATTTTGCGTGTATCCGTTTTAACGACTACACTAAAACCAACTGATATACCAAACTCAAAAAATCACAGTGGATAAAAACATTGCAGGCTACAAGACATGCTCATAAAATTAAAGAATAAACATTATTATTATATTTTAAAAAATAATATTGAACTTTTCAAATTTTTATTTTCAGTTTCAGCAATTATTTTAAATTCAAATAATTTTTATTCTTAAATTTCATGAGCATGTCATTGTAGCCTGCAATGTCTTTAACCACTGTGATTTTTTTTTTGAGTTTGGTATATCAGTTGGTTTTAGTGTAGTCGTTAAAATGGAAACATGCAAAAATATGATTTTAACAAGCCATTACGCGAAAACTATAAGAGATAAAAAAATTTCACAAGAGCCAAATTTAGTCACATTTTGTGTCTACAATAAGAAAAAAAAATATCTCGTACAAATAAAAAATAAAAAATGGTGATGAAAATTGCAGTAGACCGTGCCTGTACAGTCCTCAAGGACGAGTTTCGATAACAGTGATCCAATAGCGAGAGTAAATAACGTGTAGCCTACAGGAGTTAGTAATCTAACGTTATATCAAATGGTTTCGAGAAATTTTCATGTTTCTAATAATAAAACGTCAAGTTTCCTTTATCTGACATTGGGATGTATTCGTATCGTTTCTCATCATATTGTTACAAGTCGGGGCTAGGTACGTTTGAAGATGGAAGTCTTTGATAAAAGCAAGGAAATTATTAAAGCTAACCTAGTTTATTTACAACTATCTATACAAAAAAAACTATATCTATAATGATTTATCACAATAGAAGTCAAACAAAACAAATAACTACTATTTACATAAAGGAAAAAGAATACATCTACATAAGTTCTCTGTATATGGAAAGGTTACTAGTCACTCACAATGGTGGACCCAATGAAAGAATACCGAGAAATCTTTTGTGGCCTAGAAACACCTTCTTCCTACTACTTGCTGCGGTCCCACTCGCTGGACACCCTCGAACACTCGTCACAATCCAATACTTCTCGTCACTATCACTTGAACTCGCGCCAAGCACCTGCCAGCCAAAACTTTCTCTCTCTCTCTCTCTCTCTCTCTCTCTCTCTCTCTGCTGCAGCTCCCCCTTATATACCTACTCCAACATCTCGAATTCTCTCGGAAAGTCTCTGATCTCCGACCTCCTGGAAAGGAGTCGCTTCAAAGTCAAGCACCACCCCGAGAGATAAAGAAGGAACAGGAACACTCTATATCACGATATTTCCCTCGGTTACCCGATATTGGGTGCAGGTGGTCGCCACCGCACATGGGCGACACTATGTATGCCGAACCTCTTTCTTATTGCCGTTGCTATATCGGCTTACACTGCTCTCCGATTACACCGGTGTGCAGGTGGTTATCATGAAGTAATACAATCCATGCAGCACTCGAGGAGGTCTTTTAGCTGTGCCGCTACTGTATTGTATTTCGCCGCTCTGCCAGACAGCCACGGCGCCAAAGAGTGAGTGGGAAGGGGGGTGTCCTAGCTCCGCCACCACAGTATCGTACTACACCACCCAGCCATACAGTCGAGGCTCGCAATAATATATATCCAAGTGTGCGTGTTATGTATTGTTACAAACATTATATTCTTGTGGGTTTATTTATGTGGATACTTATGTTATTTGGGGGGTTGCACTCAGATGGTAGCTACACTGTAGGTTTATTTAGATGTTATTTAGGACTAATGGACTTTTAAGACAGTTATGGTGAAATGGGCATATACTGTATGTACTACAACGGCAGGTACACCGAATACAAAATAGGTTACAATGTGTTCTATTTATTTAAGAGGGGAGCGCCATATTACTTATTATTGATATATTATATTAAATTGAGGGTTGCTGCCACATAACTCGATCTAACGTCCATACCGAAAGCTGGATTGATGAGGTAGACAGCATCGACGGACGAGGACGCAACCGCCGGGACTCGACCCACGAGTCCTCGGCGGAGAACTGGACTGCTGTTGATTGGATGAGTGCTGGTGGACGACAGGCCGACGACAGACCTGGTTAACTTGGTAACATGGCCATGTATGGGCGTGCTTGTCCTCATTATTGCTCTACTACGAGAGGGGGGAGGTGAGTTGCTGTCTTACGTGGTTTCCCAACGCTGGCCTCATTGCGGGCCGAACCTCTCGCTGTCCGGTAATCCGGCTTGCCAGTCCATATCGTAACAGTTTAAAGAACCGTGTTCAAGTACCTCATATGAGATATATTATACTGGTTACACATAACAGCTCCCTTTAAATGTTTCCTTCTTACATTATTACTGATGTAATTTATAACATGCAAAAATGACATTATGTGCGTGTAACTTTCCATAATTTCTTACAAATGTTTATATATATATATATATATATATATATATATATATATATATATATATATATATATATCAGAAGTAAGGTTATGTATGCCCTTTGAAAAAAAATCGAGGAAGAGCCAAAGAGTAGCCTTGGAGGAATTAGCCGTGTTGTGACGTCACTGCCCCGGCCGCTATGTTGGGTGATCTTTTCCTTTGGTCTTAATTTTTTTCTTCAAAATGTTCCTATTACCCTCAACATTTCCCTTTTTCACTAAAACGTTTAATTTTTTCTTTAAAAGTTTAAGTCTATTTATTTGACCCACTAAATTAAATTTGTTGTCTTAAAAAACTAGAATGACCCTAATGGCTTCTAAATGCGATAAGATGACAACCACAAGTGGGGTCACCGATTGGGGATGTTTATTGAGCATCTATATCAAAAACACTAGATATTATTTAACTAAACTTTTTAATATAAAATATATGAGATTTTTATTTTAATACTGCACCGTGGGTGTATAGGACACGGTGGTGACGGTGGCCCACGGTAGCGGAACTGTGACAGAACTGTGCTTCAAGTATTCTACACTTGCTGGCTGACTGATTATTTACTCTCAGTATTTACTTATTTCATACACTATATATACATTTTGCTAGCATTCATAGCCTCTGACGTAAATAACAGAGGCCTCATACAGTCATATGTATGTATGCGTGTTAGGTCCTGTTTTTCACGAATATTTTTTATTAATGTACTGTTGCGCACTGTACTGAATTAAAGATTTATTGTTTGTTACAAATGGTTAAGAACTTGTCCCACGGAAACGTATATTAATCGCATTGTATACAGCACCCTGTATGTATTTTAGTCCGGATTAATTACATAATCTAATTTTTTAAACAATACTTATAATAAGCCTATTAAAGATGTGTGGAACCTGTGGTACTCTGTACGAGTTTGTGGAGATGTGTGAGGAGCCTGTAGTGCTTTGTGCGGAGTCTATAACGATATATGCGCAGCATGCAGTGCTATGTGAGGTGTCTGCAGTGCTGTGTGTGTGGATTGTACTCTGATGTGTGCGGAGTAATAAGGTTGTGCGAGTGTTTGTGTGGTAGAGTGTATTGCAAGTGAATGAGTATATGGATGTATGGTATGGGTGTGAAGTGTGTTGTGAAGTTGAGGGAGGGGGTGGTTGTGTGTGCAGGGTGTGTGTATGTGGTGTGTGTATGGTATATGGTATGTTCATGTGGTGTGTAGAGTGTGTGCTTCACAGCAGAATTTTTGTCTGAGATATGACATGTCTTAGGTGTTTGATAAGTACATGTTGGTTTTGTTTGGTGATGTATGATATGTATGTACTTTGGTTATATATTTTATATTTGCTTTTGCTCTTTCTCTTTGTGTTCTTATGGTAAATATAATGGGTGGTAGGTATGTTCATACTAGGAGTAGTGATGTGATGAATAAAATGATGGCTTATATAGTTGTTTTAACGGTAGAGGGCTGTTAGCTCAGTTGTTAGATGGCAGTTTTGATGGTCTTTTTATGTAGAGTATAGTTGTAGAAGTTGGCCGCTGTCCTACTCTTTCGGATATTCAATGGTATTTTACTTCCTTGATTTGGCTGTGAGATTTTTCTAACGATAGTAAAATCAGTGGGTTGGTTCTTATGGTTCGTGATATTGAGGGTTTGAACTATGTTGTTATTAGGTTTAGGTTAGTGTATACTTGGGTTATAACTGCGTAATATGACTAAGTGTTATCTAATTATAGTTAATGTTAGGGCTGCTATGATAGAAGGTTTGCTATTAATGAAAGGCTTGGTTTCTGAGTACAAGTGAAGTCTGTTAAGGGGAAAGTGATCGGAGAGGTTGAGTTGAGTTATGAATAAAGTCAGATATGCGGGAGATAGAGGGATAAGGTGGTTTGATAATACATATTTGTAAATGAATTACAATTTAATGTAAAAATGTACAGTCTAGTACTGTGAAATTTAACGCAGAAAAAATCGGAACTATGGTAATTGACTTCTTACTGCAAGTTAAATTGTTGCTGGATCACATTATCTAAAATTTAGGAATGCTACAATGGTTCAATACAGATAATGACAGGGGGAACTGGTTGGTTCATTTCGGATCCTGTGACTTGAAAGTTGTTGTTAAAGAAATGGAAGCGGAGAATTTTTAAGTCTCACAGTTTATAAAATATTGTAAACCCTATACAAGGTACGATCCTTTTAGGTCCTAGTAGGGAAACACAATATATAAGACTAACATAAGATGAAAAGTATTAAAAATGTTATGTGTGAAATGGAAAACTTCAAAGTGGCATAGAAAAAATTAATGAAATGTAAGAAAAATTAAATTAATATGTTAGTGCTCAAGGAGGGTAGGGGCATGCATACTGTAAATTGAAATAGTTAAGTATGAAGAAAGTGTGAAGCTACATGCGGAGCTATGTGCAGAGTATGCAGTGTACATGCCACTGGTAAGTAGTTATAGCTTCAGCTGGAACCAAAATGCTCAGTTGCTCTTCAGTCTTTGAAGAGAACATATTGGCTGAACATAACGTGTTGTTGGTTGAAGATGGATCTCGCAGCAGTTACTCATTCATGTCATTACTGTAAGAAGTCTTTCGCTAAAAAATACAATGCTCAACATCATGAAGCTGGGTGTTATCGGAATGCAGAGCGTGTTATGTTTACATGGGGAAAGTGTAAATCTCTTTTTGGACGGTGTAGTAACTTGAAAGGGCATCTAAAAATATGTAAAGGCCTTCCTACATTGCCTGCAAAGTGACATCTGCTGCAAGTACCGAAGAAGTGCGAAGGATCATCGATAAATGCTGATGGTAGCTCTATGGTAAGATATCCTTGCAACTACTGTAACAAGACATGTGCATACGATCATGATGCAAGAAGACACGAGAAGAATAAATGTGAAAGGAGTACCATCCGTAGTTGTGATGTCACCGACAGTACACTCGCATGGATAATTTAAAGAAGCACTGGAAACATTGTAAAAAAATATTCCGTTTCAGCTGCAGTCGATCAACAGATTCAGCCTTCATCTTCTGAATTCGATATGAAGAAATGTTCTCAAACTGTTGGAAGGGTACCTCGTCTGTAACACCTATGATCTCGTCGCCTGGTCATACATCGTAACCATGGTTTGTAGTTGATGAGGTGAAGCCTAACATAAATGGCTTTTTTCTGAAGCAATCTGCTTTCAAGGGAAAACTGAAAGATCATGTTGCGCCAAATTTGACAAGTCCTTCAAAGGATGTTTGCTCGTTCCTAGCAAGTATGAAATAAAATATTATACACCAACTTACAGACGAAGTGGAAAAAACATGGCCCTTTAAAATATAATATGTGGTTGGATTGTAGCTACACAAAAACAGAACCGTATGCTTATGGATGCAACAGAAAAGCATTCAAGACGTCGAATGTTCGTGTTTATAATATACATGAAATCAAAAACGCTGTTGAGAAAAATATACAGAAGATATGTAAAGAGGAAGAAGAAATGGTTTTGAAAGGATCGGGGTGGACACTGGATTCGGTGAATAATCTGGAACTGAGAACAAGTGTGTTGAGGCCGATTAATAAATAAATACCTTGTCTCTAAGTATCAGTAGATAGTTATAATTTAAACAACTGCAACTTAATTTGTAAACCTGGATGTTATTTATAATACTATCTGACAAAATTACGAATACATCCTACTTTGAAGGCAGTTACCTAGCAAGTTAAGATGAGAACTTGGAAACTATAATATTAAGTGTTTTATCGATACGTTTAAATTTGTACTGAGTGTGTAGCTAATGTGATGATTTTTTGTTTTTTTAATGTTGAAATAATGTTTGTTAATGGAAATAAAATACTGTATATATGTATTTAATCTGGAATTTATTTTAGTATATATATCCTTTCAAGTGCAAAAACAAGAAGAAAAATATACAATAAATGTATTATCAGTGTAAAACATGTTCAGCTGTGTTAAATCAGCAAAGCTTAAAGTAAATTTTACATGCTTGCAAAGTGACTTAGCTGAAAGTTCATAAAATAACTAAACCCAGTCTGGGTAGGAGGAGGGTTGAGTTAAATAGGTGAAGAACGTTTATTTATACTGCTGGTGCTATAGTGAAAGACATGTATGCTTGATATGATTTTACTGGGTAAATTTGACTTGGTGTAAATGTTACTGATGGGTTGGTGTGGTTTGTCCATTTGAATGGTCTGTGAAAATGAAAGAGATCTAAGAGGTTGCTTAACTCTGTCACTGGTAGTGGCTGGAACATAATTAATGTTATACTGATAGGATAAATCGAGGATGTATTGAAACAGTAGATGAATGCATATAGAACAAAAAAAAAACTCTACATCCAAAGTTTTGGAAGATGGAGTCTGTTAGCTATACTGAATCATTCAAAGTGCTGATACTGAACGTCACCTACAGAGTTGCGTCATGCTACAACACCAATATGTCATATCTCAGGAATGTGATGACTAATGTGATGGGGGAGTAAGGAGGAAGTACAAAAGTTAGTACTGCACCATACTGCGACACATGTATGTGCTGACTCGACGAGGAGGGGGAGGTGGTACAGGATGGTATCATGGTATGGAGGGGAGGAGTGTCACGTGATTAGCATGTATATGGTGACTTGGGAAGAAAGAGGGAGGCCAAAATAGATTGGCGATGATGAGGGGAGGGGGAGGTGTCTGGCAGTGACTTGAGTGTAAAGTATGGCGGGGTACTAAGGAAGCCTCGTCTGGGCATAGTGTTGCTTATTTTTTATTTTAATTAACATAAATACTTTCTGTATGAGGTGTGAGTGGGGTAAGGAAGGAATGCGAAATAGAAAATTTTTCGGAAAACTCTGAGAAAACATCTATACTTTATTTTATTGACTTTATTGGAAATCGTTCGGGAGTAGCTAGAATAGGAGTCAGGTTTAAGTTATTAGCATGAGAGAGAGATAGAGAGAGATTGGGGAGCCCATAGAGGTGAGATATAGATATTTACTTAACTTATTTTTACTTGAAATTCGGAAGACTCTGAGAAAACTCCTATAGTTTATTTGATTGAATTAATTTACAGCAGGTATCCCGGACAAGATTGATGCTGGAAACATAATTGCCGATGAGAAATATTGCTCATTCAGGCTGCTTTTGCTCCTTCTCCAGCCTGATTGAGCAATACAGTATTTTTGAGTATTTGTTTAATTTTCCGGGAAATTGTTGAGGGAAATTCGGGAAATTTTGAGAAAAAAACGGGAAAATGACGTCATCCAAGAATGCGACGGTAACGCTATCAGTGGATCCTACGATCCTTTCCCCCATCTCCTTGTGCCAACCCCCCAAAATATACTACTGATTGTGTCTTTTAACCTGTTGTATAGATACAATCAATAATTCGGGAATTCTACGTTTGGACATACTTCTTTTGGTTTACCTAACCGAAGATATTGAAGATCTCCGCGAGAAAACACACACTAGTTAATTGTCTACGTGTTAGAATATCATTTATTGTGAATGCAACACAACCCGTCTCACACTGACAAACAATCTGCACCACAAAGATTCCAAGCAACCAAATGCCGCATCGATTCTTCTTTACTTCAACACACAAGAGAGATTTTGTACGACCAACAAGAAATTATATCAGTAAATAGTAATTTGGCTTTCTAATTATGAAAATCGTGATGTCAAGCATAAGTTATATTTTACACTTAGCTGATATAATTTTTGATAATGTGTGAAATAAGACTGTGCAGAAATCAGACTTCGATTCAACAGTATATACATTCATTTTCATAGCATAAGGTACAGTTGATTTACAACGTTTATCCCACAACTTGTAAGTGATTAAAGAATGAAGGCAGTATTGCTTCTACACAAGAGGTAGCTCAAGTCCAGCCGCCATGATGGAGCTGCAGATATTTTCCCAGCAGTTCTTGGAGAGGCCAGTGGTTTTCAGCTCTTGTAGATTTTTTAAATTGGATCGCTGCACATTCTTCTCTAGGTTAAAACTCTTATCGTCTTACGTGGTTCTCTTAATTCTGCTGCACTGAACTTACAGATAACATTGAAATGGTGAATGTATGTAAGTGTGTAACTTGATTAGCATTGAAAAAAAAACTGGTTTGTAATACCGTGGTTAATAAATGTTCGCTAAGTACTTGAGTGCAGAAAATATTTTTTTTTATTCTAGATTCTAATAAACTTCCTTTTGTTTCAAATTCGTGCCCTATGAAACATACATATTTTGTAACATTCTTTGATATACATTTTAACATAAATTTTTTCATATAGACATGTTATTAGTAATTTTATTTACGTATTGTTACTTGCATTATTTTGCAGTTTTTGACATTTACTAGTAAAAATTTTCCAAGGGAACGTTTTTGCATTTTGTTTTGTAGTAGTATATGTGTATGAGGTCAAATGATTGTTCTGCAAGAATTGTAAAGCTGTATTAGCAATCACTACTCTGATATATGAGGCATCATCTGTTTGTGAATAAAATGTGTACCATTTACCCATTATTTTATTAGTGATACAGATTTTTAGAAAGATAGTTTTTAATGCGAAAGAATATTTTCTTAGCCTACAGCATTAATTAATTAATGTAAATTTAAACATAATTCGTATACTCAGTACTCATATAACCTGCCAATTAAAAAAAAAGATAAATGATATCATATGAAGAATAAGACGGCAACTTACATTTTACTTGTTCTGTTCACGTCTATATTGTTTGGTAATGAATGTTTTTTTATGTTTGTGACGCATTGAAATCTCTATATATAAAAATGAAAGCTGACTGATTGACTGACTGAATGACTGACTGACATATCAAACTACAGCCCAAACCACTGGACCTAGAATCGTGAAATATTTTGTGGGGGTTTCCTTCAGGTCGTAGGCGAGCACTAAGAAGGGATTTTTCGAAATTCGACCTCTAAGGGGGTGACAAGGGGTGAAATGTGTTTCCGAAGAAACGTCGATAGAGCTCGAACCCGACGGCCAATCATGGTGATTTTTACTTTAATAGGACACTCGTAAAAATTCATATTAGCCAATTTACGGATTATTCTAAGTTCAACTTTTCAGGGGCTGAAAAGACCTTAAATGTGTTTCCAATCAACTATCGATATCTATCGAACCCTTCGGGATAGAGAGCTGAAATTCACTTCAAAATATTGCTTACGTAAATACCCAAAAAGTAGTATTAGGTTTTTTTCGTAATTCGACCTCCAGGCAGTAAAAAGGGGCAAAATGTGTTTTTAATGAATCGTCTATATCTTTGAAATACAATTGGCTATCGTCGTGATTTTAACTTTAATTAGTTACTTTTACAAATGTCTATGACAGCACTCAAAGACGTTTCGAAATTCTTTATTTAAAGGTTTGAAAATACGTGAAATGTGTTTTCGATTATCCTTCCATATCTATCGAATCAATCGAGATATCGAAGTGCTCTTTGCTTTAAATAGGTGCTTTTGTAAATATCCCAAGTACCATTTAAAATATATTTTCTGAACTCGACCCTAAACTGGTTAAAGAGGGGGTAATATGAGTTTTCAACTCACATTCTATATATATCGATCCCATAGTTTTTTATATAGTGACGTGATTTTTGATTAGGATTGATGCTTACTCAAATAACTAAAAAGTAATTTAAGGAATTTTCGAAATTCGCCACCTAAGGACGTGAAAAGGGGTGAAAAGTGGTGAAAATTGTTTTCAATTAATCGTCGATACATCTTGAACCCAGCGGGCTAATGTTGTGTTTTTTACGTCCACGAGATACCAATAAAGTATTCTAAAACGTGATTCAAGGGTTTTTCGAAATCTACTCTCTTAAGTGGTGAAAAGACCTAGAACGTGTTTTAGATAAATCCTCGATATCTATCGAACCCGTCGAGATATACAATTAACTTCTGCTTCAGTATGATGATTACAGAAATTATCGCAAAACGGTTTTCAGATTTTTCGAAATTCAATTTATCAATACTGTGTAGGGGTGATGTGTGTTTTTTTAGTGAATGATCGATTTTGATTCGACTGAACGGGCTAGCGATGTAATTTACACTTCAGTTGGATACTTATACAAATGTCTAAGATGTATATTTAAAATATTTCGAAATTCGACACTCAAAAGGGTGAAAAAGTACAAAATTTGTTTTCCATCAACCCACGATATCTATCTAACCAGCAGCGATATTGAGGTGTTGTTCGCGTCAGAGTGATGCTTACGTAAATATTTTAAAAAAATATGTATGTAATTTTTTTTTCTTTATAAGAAACGTGATTATTAAGAATAAAACGTAGTTGGTCAATAATCAAGGCAGACGATCCGAAAAGCAGGAACAAGCAGCGAGAAACATCCTATACAGGAGTTTCACTCTACAGTAACCTATCGAGACGTGGTGTTGTACAACCTCTATGAGCCCAGGACACAGATACGTATATATATTTTTTAATAAATTTTATTTTCATGAATTATTTCGACTTTACCTGACGCAGTTGTTTGTTACTCAGTTCTAAATTCCGGGAGGTTCTGGGCTAGAATTCCGTTGAAAGCTGCGTGCGAACGTTCAATTCTGACACACAAAAACTACATGGCAGATCGAATTAGTGCAACTTACATGTAGTCTTTAAAAGGGGTAAAATTGCAGTTCGCTTTTCACTTAGGTTCCTCTACAATATCAGCTGACATATCGTCGGTATACTGCCAAAATTGATTAAGTCATAAATGCTTTTTCGTTTAAAAATAGTATTAAATTGTAGATATTAACAAACATTTGGTATGTTACTATACTGTGACACAACAGTACGAAACGACGAATAGACTTTAAACTTGGGCAATTGTTCGTGAATAACATATACATATTCCTAGCATTTTTATCATTTTATCTCACTTTGACTTGGTCACTTTTGACAGTAAACCGACGGTATATCATCTCATTAATCTCAGGTTTGGGGCACGAAATACGTTTCCGCGAAACCTTTACCCACTGAAACTTTGTAATGTCAATAAAGTTAAAGTGAATATTTTGAAAATATATAATTGAGGGCACCGTCATCAATGGTTGTGCACAGTGTAAACAAATGTTTTTCATTCGAGTAACCTCTTACCTTAGATGTCTGTAATTACCCCACAACGTCAAATGGGCAGGGCTATAAATAAGGCCCAGGCGAAGTCGCTGTTAGTGGCAGGGACAAACTTAATACTGCTTATCGCGTGGACAGCTATAGCTACTTATCCTGCTGCAGAATTAGTTCAACTAGCCGCTTGGAAATTCTAACACTTGGCGACTGAAGTACCAATCTTGTGTACAAAGAGGTTTTTAAATTAAAGTAAATATTATCAGTTACGAATAGTACTCGCGAGCAAAGCCGCGGGGGACTGCTAGTTCAATATAAACATAATATAACCTTACACAACGTTTTAGTTACATTACAAACACGCGCACACACACACTATATATACATACATAAAACCTTTTAAAAGTTGTTTTCAGAAAACTGTTTAGTAGTTTTCAAACGTTTAAATAGACACACATTAATGTTTGAGGTACGTGCATGTGTTCAGCTCACGCACAATAACTATTTCTGCTGCTTATATTGTTCTTATTAAATATTTTGTTTCTTGATATAATAGCATTTGAAAATTGTATTGCATCAGTTTCCAATTACTTTTTAATATATGGCTTATAGTAAACTATAAATTTTTACCTAAACCATCGTAATTTTCTACTTTTCTAACATCTCTTCAATCAAATATATTAACTTATTGTGAAAGAAAGTGATTGTTTGTCTGCATGTGTGTGAGGCAATTGCCTTAGTCTATTTACAGTGATTTCCAACGATTTTTTTTCACACGTGTTGCTTGAAATAGTGGAGTTTTGATCTTATGTTAAGGGTATCAGCAAGGTAATGTAACGTAAGTGCGCTTTAAATCTAGTCGGCAGCGAAGTCATACAGACGGTGACACACAACTTTTACAAAACCAAGTGGTCGGAAAGGATTCAGATACGGCATAAGACCTGAATTACTTTTCTGCATTCCAAACAAAAGTGCTGGAAAAGATTTTTTTAGTTTGTACAGAACCCAACAGATGGCACCATGTGCAAAACCACAAAATAGGCATACAAAACTGTACCCCAATTTTTTTATTGCAGTTACTACAATTTATATTAACTAAATTATCTTTAAATTTTTTACAAATTTAATGGTCACATTTGTGTCCGCCAGGTCTGAAAGGGTTTTAATAAACCATTCCAGCATTATGCTAGAACGATTTCTGAAACTAATGGGATGCCAATATCAGGATTATTGTAGTTGGAGATCGAACCCAGATCCTCCCAAATGCGAGGTTATTGTGTTACCGTTGCGCTGCCTTGCTCAGTTAAGCGTATGAGAAATTTCTCAAAACATACCGTTATAATATTTAATGTTCTGACACAGCAGGTAATAGACTCAGTTTGATGAGTGCTCTAATGTATCAGATTAATATGGTATAAGTTAAAAAAAATACAATTAAAAACATATGAATGACTTTATACGCAACGTTGTACGAGTCGCTCAGAAAGCATACTAGAAAACAAAGATATTAATTAAAACTTACGAGGTGTGTTTGTAACAGTTTATGTTCTGAATATTTACTTAACCCTTCTAAGATGTCAGTTACGCTTGTAAGGCAACACGCAATTCCTTGTGTGATTGGATTATTATATCGATATGTTACAGATGTTGTGCATCCAAATGTTATATTGTAACTAATTTATGGAAATTCAATAAAACCAGCATTTGAAAGTAAGAACAACATTTGAAACGTCCGAACTGATGACTGTGGAACATCATCATTCAAAGGAACTCTACTGTCGCCCTGTGTTTGTGACTAGTACAGATTATGTTGTTCTTGTGTAAAGGACTAATAATAATGTGTACACTGTGTTACTGTTTCTCATTATTATATTAATGTCAAAAGCATCTATGTAATGAAATTAATACATTAGACAGATAATATGATTAGTGTTTGCCATTTGAAATAAAGTTGAATTTATATACAGTACTCAAAAAAAAAATTTGAAGGGGACTGGATTCAGTTTCTTGGACGTACTACATTGCAAATTTAATGACTGTCAAAGAAAACTAAACAAATAAAAACAAAACCATAAAATAAGCAGCGTATGCTTTAGTCAGCAAGATACATACACAACATGAAATTCCAAAATGGAATCGGGTCAAATAAAAATTTGAAGGTATTCTTTAGCTGATACTGGTAAATACCGCATATAAGCTGTATTAGAATGGCTTTAAACGACATCTCTCACTAAAAGTTTATTACATCAATAATGTTAAAACCCTCTAAAACTACCAGAATCACACGCACCTGCGTATTGCATATTTTTTGTTGAATACAAAATGCAATATATATTTTATCTCTTGTACATTAAGTCTAAAAATATAAACCCACATTAATGACTGAAAAAATTTAAGATAGACACGGAACTCCGAAAACAGAGCAGTGTGTGATAATTGTACACTAGTGAAGGTCATTTATCGATGAAACATAGCAAAGTGAACGTCAGTTGGTAGTTACATATGCATGGTTTAAAAAATATCTGGAAAACATACTTCTCAATCAACTCGTAATGTGTTACAGCAGACATCGCCGTGGTTGAATCACAACAGTTAGCTCTAATTTGTAAAGAGAATTTAATGCAAGCGTACTTTAACCTACATTCCGGAGGGAAATGTCGGCTTATGTCACGTCTCTGGCAGTGTGTCTGTGTACGTGTTTTCTTGTGAGTGTGTGACGTCATAAAAATCTTTGAACTTTACTAAGCAAAAGATGCGTATAGTGGTTAGTAACTTTGCTTGACTTTTGCGTACTTTGTTATGCTGTTTTAATATTTTCATAATAGCGGGCATTTCAATTTTTTTTTTTTTAAAAACACTGGCTACCGAAAGAACCGTATTATCAAATTTTATCGGACTCGATAGGCATTAAAAATCTACTAAAGTGGAAGTATTTAATTTACAACGTTTATAAACTTTCAAAATGTTGGACATTTATATTTCATTGGTATAATGTCATATATGAGTTTTTTTTCTTTTTTCAAATTTTACGAAATTTGGTACACACACACTGGTTAATAAGCTGAGCTGAATTATGTACATATAATTCAAACTATTTTCGTATTTATGAAACGGCATCGGAGTTAATATTTTTTGTATAAAAAGATATTTCTAATAATTAATTTTTTTTAATTTCATTAAAATTTGTTCACATGTGCTGCACATGTGACATTTGAAAGGAATATATATATTTTTTAGATCATTTAATTTTGTTGTACACTTGTAACTATTAGTATACTGCCTAAACTTTTATACATTTGGTTCTTTTCGTAATAATATTTTCAAAAAGACCGGTATTTGATATTTTTTTCCGAAGACGTAAAATATCAGGGAAATAATTTTTCAGAATTTTATCAAAGTTGGTACACACATAGTACTTAATAAGTCGATTTGACGATTATGTTTTTTTATTTATGTGGCGTGTATATTCGAGGCTTTTTCATTTATTACTCAAATACCTCTGAATATTCAATTAATATTTAATAACGAATAAAATATCAATGTGGAGGAAATAATCCCTTGCATAATCTATTCCGTACTAACCAAGTGAACAGATCTGAGGAAGTTCTACTTATATAAGAGGAGAACAAATTATTATTTAACTATGAATTCTTGTGAAATAGTATAATTTATTTAGCGACTGCGAATACGTATTAAGCTATTAAGCATTACTTATTTTGATGTGTATTTCAGGAAGGATTTCTTGAAGTGGTCCAAATAAGTAGTACTTACTTCTACCACTAAGAATAATAACCAATACTTAAGAGTGCGCGGTAGATAAATAAATGCTGAAAACATAAATTGATTTCTACACCTTTTTCGAAGCTAATATGGATAAAATACTCAATGAGAAACCTAGATAATGGTATTTGCCAAATTTATGTGTAAATATTTATTCAGAACTACTCATTAGTTACGCGTGATCTCTTGCACCGCAGTTAAATGCACGAGGTTCCGGCGTCAGATATTGTGCCTCAGAAGTTCCTAACACTGAAAACAATTTAGTTTAAAACGTTGGCTAAAATTATTGTCTAGGATTGCTATTGTTTACTTTTTGCAAATTGGCTTCAAGGAACCTACATATATATTAATGCTTTTAGCGTTGAATTATGTACTACGCCCTCTGAAGCATGAATATAAGCAGTACTTGTTTTTGGTATCGCTTATATCACTACTAAGAGTTCTGCCCTGAGCAGATGATCGCTTTCTATGATACATGTCCTGTTGTTTCTGATGCATAACGTTACACTAATGAACTAAATCAAGCCAATAATCTAGCAGAGAGCCATTTGACAGTCACTAGCTTCTTACAAACTGGTCAGAACCTTGCTGGAATAACTGCATGTAGTACATATTTACACACACAAGAGCCATATTTAGTCTCTGGAGCAGCTAATACATCTGACAAAAACACTATCACGTTATTATCTCTCTAGATGCCTTCATATTTTGTGACTGCATTGAAAATTGTGAAGAATGAAGTGATATAATATATTTGTAAATTATTCTGTCACTGCTCGATCTAGCTGTAATTCTTATAAATTAAAACTTTTTCAAACACACCCTGGTTCAGTGACAATGCTAAGTGTTTGTCTACTCGCTTAACCACACATAACAATGCAATGTATTTTGTAATTCATATTCGAAATTGAAGATATGAAAATTAAAATTCAGTCAAAATTTCATTACCGTATCAACCGAATTTCGTCAACAAACTTGAAACTAAATTTCTTTTAAGCCCTAAAAATTTTAGCTCTGAGAGATATTCTGTGTTACTGTATTGAACAATTTTTTTTCTTGAAGTAAGGTGTGGAACATACATCTGGAAATAACGAACAATTAAACCAAATGCGAGTTGTAGACATATTTATAATCTGAACTTAATTTTTGAAGTGATGGTTAATTCTTGACTTACTCTTGTGTTCCAGGTACCTGTAGTTTTACCCTCAGGCCTCAATATTACGGTATTGAATATCTAGTGAACCAACTTGATTTGTGCAGTTAGTTAAAGAAAATAATTTGAGTTACATTACTTAAAATATCGTATTTAATGAAGGCATAGTTGGTATGTCCCCGTAGAAATACTATATACGTTTGCCTTCTCTCATAGAAGAGAAGACCACTTAAAATAGGACGTACTTAACTATTGTTTATTTATTTCTTGTGATCATGAAACAAACTGAAAACTCAATACCCGAAGTTGGTACGTTAACTACAGTGCATGTTTGCCAACCCCTGCCATTCAGTTCCTGAGCACGTATTCCACGTACTCCAAATACGCTATTTTAAATTTGTAAATACAGTGGCAGAGTTAATGTATCGTGCGGATTGATATATAAACGCAATTTAGCAACTGGCTAGCTACCGGTTACCTGCAGCCAGATAAGATCAATATGTTATGAAAATGCATAAGAATTCAACCAATAATAGTAGCCTACAATGTTTAAAAACCTATTGCTTTACTAAAATTACAGAACTTATAATCTAAAATTCCCGGACATTAAAAATAATTGTGGAACTAAAAGTTTTGGACACAGTAGACTCTGACATATAATATCAGAGCTCCGGTAATTTGAGGGGTTAGGGAGGGGTCGGGTCTCTTCTGCATCTCGCTTGCTATCACTTTATAGGCATCCCATGCAGAAGCTAAACTGCAAATACAACATTTGATAGACATGTATGCGTACAACGCTTACAATGTTTTAAGCGAACAAGGTTTAATAGACAGGCGGCAACTTTCGATGCAGAGGGATATTGGTGCACCCTTACGACGTGTCAATCTGCTTGGTGATTATGTTTAAATGTAGCTTAAATATGTACTTATATTTAATAATACAAGTGATATAAGCAATATAAAGTTTTTTCTTGCAGCCCATTGAATGTTAGAAAAAAATGGCCCACGTAAATATTTGAAGAACACTTACATATAAAATAAATATACGAGCGAGTAAGTGAGAGATTTTGGACAGCGCTCAACTTCGAGGTCTTTAGCACTAGTAAGGGGTGACATGAGGTGAGTATGGAGTAGCGCTGGAATGAGAGAGCAGGAGAAACGGGAGATACCCGAGAAAACCCGATCACCAGCGGCATCGTCCTGCATGATTCCCACGTGCGAAAATCCGTGGGCCGACCACGCTTGGGAATTCTTCAATTTGGATCGCATATTTTACTCTCTGCTTGGTACCTTCGTTTCTTACGTCGTTCTCTTGATTCAGCTACACTAAACATATTAGGCCTACACCGTAATGGCTATGTGTGTGATTCCGATATTTTCTTGCCTACTTTGCAGTACTTGTTTGAAATCGGTCGTTGATAAACGTTCACCAACTACTTGAATGCAAAAAATATGCAACTTTTATAATTCAGTGTCTGGATAAAATTCAGTAATTCAGAAAAACAACTTTTTAAATATTAAGTAATTTTACACATAAATTTATACATTTGATGAATCATTTCAGATAAAATATCTAAGATGAGACATGTATTTGTGTCTATGCTTGGTCATTTAATTCACATAATATTTACGGCAACTGTTTAGTTACTTGTATTTTCCAATTTTTTTGCATGTATATGTCACAATGGATTAGTGTTTGTTGTGATATATGTGTCTGATATTAAAAAAATTAGCTTAAAGTAGGAATCACTAGTCCGTTACAGCGGGTTTATCTGTTTGTAAATAAAGAGTGTGACATGTACTTATACATTTATTTTACCATACTAACTATTTGTGCCTAAGAACATTTTCTTGCACATTGCATTATTTTTTTCAAGTAGTGCACATTTAAACGAGATTGTGCGCGAGATACATATCTTGACGTCGCATTCTAAGACAATAATATGTAATGTAAATATGTTTAAACAGGTACCCTGTGTATACGTACGTATTGATTATAATATTATTTTTTGCAACGAAAAACCTTTGCTTTATATGTGCTGCACATTGTAATACAGTACAACAAAGCATAGCTTAAACTATGTTGTTAGAAAACATGGCTTAGTTTTTTATCTTGGTTGTTAATATAACAGACTGCACAGAATAATATATGCCCCTTCACTATAGGCGGGCAACAAGTGATAACGCCATAACTATATAGTGAGAGAGATTTTGGTCAAAGCTTAGGGGCGACATGGGGTGGGAGCGGCGCAAAAATGAGGGGGCGAGGGAAGCGGGAGATCCCTCAGAAAGTCCGCCGGCCAACGGCATCTTCCAGCACGATTCCCACATGCGAAAATCCGGGGACTGACCCCGCTGGGAATCAAACCCTATCCTTGGAGGGAGGCAAATTCTATGACCATTCGGCCACCGTGGCCCTCAACGCAATGAAGACATATGTACAGCCATACAATGTTCACTCATGGTTATGATCTTTAGATATACAAAAGATTGGTTTTTAGACTATTTTCCGAAATAAAATGTAGGCTAATGAGATCACCTTCCTGTCTGTGTGTGTGTGTTCGCATGTGTGTGTCCCTAAAAACGTTTGAACCAGTGGACCGAATTTCATCAAACTTTGTCCACGTAGAGATCTTTGTAATCTGACTTGACTTTTATATATTTCGTATACGCCAATTCATAATTTCAAAATTGGGTCCATACTAAAATATTTTTTCGATCATGGTAGATATGTAAGGAAACTAATTTTAGAATTTCATCAAACTGGGTAAAAATGGCGGTAATATGCATGTTTTTAGCATAGTATTCCATATCTTAGGAAATATTTTCTCAGAATTTCATTAAATTTAATACATGTATTCTAAATATAAAGCTGACTTGATTTTTGTGCATTTCGTTCATCCTGTGTTCATATTTTCGAAATTATGACAATTTATATATATTTTAGCACAGTATTCCACAATTAGGAAATTTTATTTTATTTATTTTTTTCAGAATTTCGCCAAATTCGATTTACATATACTGTACAAAAAGGTAACATTACCTTTGTGTAATTTTTTCATCATGTCTTCATTCTTTCGATTTGGCGACCATTTTAATATTTTTAGCATAGTATCACATATGTTAGGAAGTTTTCTTCAGAATTCCACCAAACTTGGTACACATATGCCACATACAATGCTGTCATGATTATGGCCTATTGTGTAGTTCGTTCATTTTCTGCTCATATTTTTAAAATGGCGGAATTTTTTAAACTTTTAGCGTAGTTTTACTCATCAGACGAAATATTTTCAGGTATTTTATCATACTTGGTACACATACTAAATTCAATGCTGACTTGACTTTTGCCTATCTCGTTCATGCTATTTATTATATTTTCAAAGCGACGATTATTTTTTACCTTTATGACAGGAAGATATCTCAGAAATTTTTTTCCTCAATTTTATTAACCTATGTAACTTACTCGTATATTGCTTAGTGAAATGACTTTTTTAGTTTATTTCGTGTATCGTTCGTTTAAATCGATATTATAATTTAATAATCCCAAATTATTTAAACGATTTTATATTTCAATGTTAATTTGCACCCTCTTTGATGAAAGTAGGCTTGTCATTTATGCATGTAACTTCTTGTTGGAACTATCCGAGACCTTTTGGTGAGAATAATGATGTGTTAAACGTAAACGTTTTTTTGTTCCCCGTAGTTGTTAGAACGGAATGTGCTGAAGTTATCCAAGTCGCATGTGCGAGATGTAGACTACGTGAAACAGTCAGGAGTATAATTAACATAGGTTAACTTATTCTTGCCTTATCTCGGAAAGGAACCAATATGTACAGTATGCGCATTTATATGAATACTAATGTGCTTTATTGTTGTGTTAATTTTTTTCTCTTTATACAACTTTTTGTTTTAACTAGGAACCTTGAAATATATTGTGTATTGTTCTCTATTTCATAGACTTAATTCTTAGAATGGGCGTGTGGTATTCTTTAATTATTCAGACACGAGGAAAATTCTGCACCACGGCCATTGTAAAGTTTGTATTGCGTACTATGTAGATTACATAAACTTTTAGAAACACAATTATTAGAACAAACAATACAATGCACATATACTTACGCGCTATTTTACAAGAAATATTGACAGAGGAAATAAGCTAAATCTGTTTCACAAAAAAAAAATGAAGAGTTTACTTAAGGTGAGAAACGTTACATGTGCTGAATTCATCTCCCGTAATTTTTGTGTAGTTATTTTTTTGGTTTGGTTTTGATTTTGGTTTTGGTCTATCAATATGATCTTGTATTTTTTTAAGTTGGCAGGTCATGGTTCCAGACACGACCGGCCGTGTAGCTGAATGATCGCTTAAGTACTGTTCTGTTGTGACGTGGTATTCGGGAGTTCATTTTATGTCTGGTTGTACGCATTGCATAGAATTTAGCTGTATTAATTTAGATGTTATGTATTTTGGAGTGCCATTGCAAAGAGTTATTTTTAGTTGTGACAATGTTAAACTGTTGTCTGTTTTCCACGTTCAGCCAGCCAGATTTAATTTAAAGATTTGTGACGTGGCCACTATGTTTAATATTATAAGCAAACCTTACACACGCAGTCTGAAGATTTTAACCCTGAAATTGCAGAAAGTTGCCTTGGATACAGAAAAGTACAAAGCAAAAACTGACGGAGGATTAGACGCATATATTACAAAGCTTGAGTTTCAGTTAAAGTGGAAGAATTCGTTTACATTTTTTAATGATGCTTAAGTTTATAGTAACCGGTTTGAAGGCAAGAGGAGAAACGTTTCTTTTAAGACATATTTTGATAACAAACAAATCCAAGGCAACGATAATTTTCGCATTTGGAATTATATTTTTATTAATTATAATATGTTGGTAGGGCTTTGATACATAGTCCCAATTTTCGTGTATTAACCTTTATCTACATTTAGCTTTAATGTATTATTATCATCCTAGTTACGAATCTACTAAAGGTGTTCACTAACTTTCCTTCTTGTGTCCTGGATTTAATTGGTACCAGTATCGATATATAACTGGGTATCGTCAACGTATAAATCGCAGGATAACTGCTATAAACACTTCTGCCATGTATAAAGAGAAAATAAATGAAGCAAGTATACTACATTGAGGTACACTGGACTGTACAAACCTTTCTCTGTAAATTAACGTACCTGTGGACCTGGGCCTGTTTGTATTACGAACTTCTGTTTGCAGTTTCTCAGATAAGCCCGGAACCATTTGTGAGTTCTTTCGAGACGCCATCGATTCAGCAGGTCGCGATAGTAAAACTTCGTCCTCTAGTGCGTCAAATGCCTTAGAAAAATGTAAAATAATTACTGTAATGTGTTTGAGCCATCAATGGCTTTATAAATGTTACCTCTTGCATCAGATAGAGTAGTGTATGGGTTGTGGCCTTTCAGTCGTTCAAAAAAATGCTAATTAGGTGTGTACATTTGTGTTTATGAGAGCATGCGGTTTTAGGTAAGGGTATTATCATGGAAGATTTCCGTTTTGAAAGGTAAGTAGACAATTTCAGTGAAAATGTCCGTCAGTGCTGGTATGCAGTTTAGCGTACAAAGTTTGAACATGTTGTTACCGGCTTACGTTAGTGAATTAAATAAATTTTTCAATACTCGTATACGTAAATTTATACGTTGCATGTAGCCACGGTCCGTGTTTACGCGGCGTGGCCCGTGCGTTAATATATCAAATAAATGAACTCTATTCTCGGACTGCGTATTACTCCACCCGCGGCAACCTCTTCCTAGGTACAACTCGCGAAGGTACGGGTTAGATATTTTCCAAGTTCTACGGATCGAGGTATCATTCAGCAGTTAAAATGATTCGCAGATGATACCGACCCGCGATAGCATCTCTACCCTCTTCTGGGGCCCGCGAAAGATTGTCCCCCAAAAACTCTCGAAATTCCCATCTTCCCGTGGCTCTCCCGCGCTTAACCCCAACAACCAATCAGTTCAGCAGCTTCCTATCGCAATGCCACGCTCCAAGGTAACGGCCTATTGGCTGCGACACGTCAACGTTTATCTTCATTATCTTTATTTTCTAAAAATTTACAAATTACGTTACTTTATGACACTTAGACTTATATTAAGCTTAAATACGTCTCCAATTGCCTATATTCTTATAATTTATTGAGTCCAGCTCTGATTGGCTACTTGGTGAAAGGGGGTGGTCCTGGGTTCCGTGCCCTCAGCCCTCGGGAGGAGTGGAGACGACGTCTTGAAGGAGAGGTGGTCTGCTGTAGAGACCCGTGGCGTCCGACAATGTCTAATTCTAAGCCTCTGTCTCTGACGTCATGTGTAGATCCACTGATCTCGTGTGTGTGGGCGACACTTACCCTTCTCTCATACCACACGAGTTACCCTCTTTATTGTCTACAATTACAAATATCACTATCTAGACCAATATTCAGTATTTTTTATATTAAAAAAATTAGGGATGCCTATGAGGTCAGCGACAATGTTTATACTCATACCAGGGCTTTTTTTAGCAGGAATTTAATGCTGTATACCGTTTTATAAACTTGAGATTCCCCCGCTACTACCCACTCTAGGTCATATTCGTGAACATTCACATTATTTTTTTTAACTGGAAGAAGGTAAGTTAGAGGTCAAAATAAAACAATTGTTATTTCTGTCTGCGTTTTGCGTCTCTACAGGAACTAAAGAGTTATAGGGTGCAACTACAATAAATTGTTTTAAGGTCTCTACGCAGTGTTCTTGTTTTTTTTTTTTTTTTTTTCAGAGCAGTCCGTAAAGTAAGCGAGTGTGCAATTCCTGACTAAATACTTGATTAGGATTCGAAGCAATCCGTAATCGCAAAAATGTTCTTCTGTTCTGGTTTTCAGATAAAATTACTTAGGCTTGTTCTTTGGATTCACCTTGCCGTTTAGCTCGTGAGACATTCAGTACACACTTCTGCTATTTGGAAAGGCTATTGATCATTTTAACAAAGGAACAGATATTTGCGAATGTACAATTTTTACAAATAGAACATCTTTTGTAACATAACTATTTGTACATTCTGCAATGAAACTAATAAGGGGAACATTTAGATATCAACCCGAATAAACGTCAATGAGTGCTATTTATGTGTATTGCCGTAACTGCCATTACACTTAAACATTCAAGGAGAGTATTATGCAACTTGCACGAAACTGTTATGAAAGTTGATTACAATTTTGGAATTACGATATTATTTGACTTTGTATCCAGCACTCGTTTTTGTATACATGCGACGAATGTTGCAAATGGTATTTCTATGAGCAGTGTACAAGACGCAAATTTTAACAACCCTTTGTTCATACTTCCTTTTATGATGTGGAATATTAAATAACTTTCAGTTATCGTAGATATACACCGAGAGAAATAATTGTTCATTATACTAAATATATTTGTTTTGGTGATGTTTGCTTCGGCTAAAAAATATTTTCTTCATAAGACCGAGCTTGGAGCCCTCCAAATAAATTTAATTATTTACCTCGACCAAATTATTCATTTAAACTCACTTTGTTTGTGCAAACGTACATTTGGTTATTATAGGACGTCGAATAAATATTAAGTGTAAACAAACAACTTGTTACAACTTGTCAAAAAAATAATATTGTTAATTAAAAGTGATGTGCTTTGAACCAACAATTATTTTCGATGGACTAAATTAATTTGTTGGCGAAACTAAATCCATTTTGTTGACTTGGAGAAGATGGCAGACTGGCATGCGTGAGCGAAAAGATGGCGAACACTGTATACCTCACCTTTCAAAATATAAACTTGTGCGACAAGTAGGACGTCTAAACTGTTAATCAGCATAATTCATGTATCTTAATTTTAGCTATAACAATTTTAAAGTGGTTAATTCGATCGATCACAAGTGAAAATGCTATAAACTTGGAAAACACCGCTGCTGCACGTCTCGTTCTTTGTGCTGCGGTGCACGACAATCATTTGTTAATATAATTTGACGTCGTTTACCTTTCCGCAAATGGAAGACAAGCATGTTTTAAAAAAAGCAATACAATCGTAATTTAATATTAGCCCCAACTATTCCTATAGAAATAAGTCTCAATGTTATAGAAGTACTCGTAGCTCAAATGGTTAGGTCATGAATTGAAAGAGGCAAGTGAAGGGATCCTTGCATCATTGGTGTAACAAGCAGTTCGATAGAAAATAGATATTTCTTAAAAATACCCGTTAATATTTTATTTTAAGATATTACTTTATTAAATATGTAAAATTCACTTTTTTATCTACCCATTTAATGCATTTAGTGTGTATTTTAAAATGTTTAAAATTAAGGTCATGATCTGTACTGATTTTTCTGTAAGAATTTTATGACTTTATTCAGATCTCATAAATAAGACAATAGATCACGAAAGAAAATGTGTACTGTGTAAGTTACTTACACACACAATTAAACCAGAACTTTTTAAATAGTTTTTGTGCCGTGTCTCTGGTTTCAGTTCACATGTTTCTTTCTTTTTTTAGATGTTTGATATTAATTCTTTATTAGAATTAATTTTAAGTGTCGTGTCTGAGTTTAAAGTTGTTATCCCAAACACTTAATTGCATATGATGGAAGTCCTTAAACGGAACAGAATCACTCAATGTTATCTAGAAATGCTATGTTCAAGAATCGTTAAATTTTTTTTCTGGGTCTGAGTGTTACTACGTGAAAAGGGAATAAAAGGATTTGTGTGACTCAGATAAAGATGATGAATACAAGGTCGATATTTAATACCATGAAGTGATTCGTGTAGATAGGAACGTCAAGTAGTCAATACCAATTGAGTAATAGCATTTGGGTAAACTAGGTAATGCAAAGAACTAAAATTATATCACTTCTTTGTCGTTTTCACAGAAGTTGGTTGTCACGTACAGTAACAATATTCAAAATTACTAAGACATAGAGAAAAATCAAGCAAAAATATTTCATGCAAAAAATTTTATAATGTCGCAATCTTCTCAGCTTTGAGCACAAATATATTTGACGTCTGAAGTAACGAACAAAAGCAACTAATCAAGTATTTCAACAATAATTTACTTAATTATGAAGATATTCACATCTCCGGACAGTCTTCACTTAGCAGTACGACCGTTGTTCGTAGCACTGAAGATATTTAGACTGGCACCTATCAAACGTGCCACAAGTGACGACCTGCGCATTTACAGAACATCAAGCGGAGGAATCATACAATCCGTAACTTTCACGACTGCAATCATTATATGTTGTTCGATCAGTCTTTACCACATTAAACATCAAGAAGATAAAAATGATGATTTGAGAAAGGTAACGGTCTTGCTTGCTGCCGCACCGGGGGTTTTGTGTGCTGTCACTGCACTGATCTCGTGTTCAAGCGCTCAACTTAGCGACATCGTCAGAAGAATATGCTCTATGGACGAAGTGCTTCTTGCTCCATCCTGGGTGAAATACCAGCACATTAATTCATTGTTATTAGTTCAGATTTTCTTAGTAGCTGTCCTGGAGAGTAGTTATTTAGTTACGGTCTTCTATTTTGATGACCCCTTAATGAAACTGTGGTGGCTTTTAAGCTGGTTTAGGAATATAATCATAATGCTAGGAATCTTGTTATATTGGGACATACTTCTTCTAATTTCCAAGGCAATGGGTTACCTTAACAAAGGTATTGAAGATCTCTGCGAGAAACATACACTAGTTAATGATCTACGTAATGAAATATCACTAAGTAGTCCCTTTATTGTGGAATGTAGCACAATCATGTCTAATACTACCCAACAAACTGTACCGTGCAGACTACAGGTAAACCAATTCTGCATAGAATCCTATTTACTTAAACACACAAGAGAGATATTTTACGACCTACAAGATATAACAATATCAGTTGACAGTAATTTTGGCCTTCTAATCCTTGTTATCTTCATATCAAGCATAACTTATCTTACACACTTCGCTAACATGACTATTTATATGCTAAACAGTACTAAGAAAATAAACTTTGAGTTCATTGTTAAACCATTATTATACACAATATGGGGTATAATTGAGTTTTCTCTGATTGTACTTACAACATTTATCCCACAATATGTATGTGATAAAAGGAAGAAGACAATATGGCTGCTACACAAGTTAAGTCTCAAGAGGTCTCTTAGTCCAGCCGCCATGATGGAGCTGCAGATATTTTCCCAGCAGTTGTTGGCAAGGCCAGTCGTTTTCAGCGCTTGGGGATTATTCAACTTGGATGCCACACATTCTTCTCTGTGTTAGGCACCTTGGCTTCTTATGTTGTCCTCTTGATTCAGCTACACAAAACTTACTGATATAACTCGGATGGTGACATTTTCCTGCGTCTTAGTAACTTACAACATGTTTGAAACATTACCTGTGGTATATGTTTGCATCGCACTCTGCTGCAGAATATATTGTTATTTATATTTTTTTTAAATTCAGATTATAGTAGAAATCTGAAATTTCTAAACGAACTATTAAGTGATCTTTGAAGGGTGTTTCCAATACAAGTGAATAACAATTTTAAATCAGTGGTTGGAAAAACGCTTTTGCAAGGGAGTGTTACTGAGTAGCAAAAAAATCCATAGTTTCTGATTGCTTATGTTTTCATAGTTAGTCCTTTTATGTAGTTGGTGGTTTTGTGCGACTTAACGTTGCCTAGCAATGAAGTTTATAAAAAATTCTTCAGTTAAACTATTTTGCTAAAAATATGAAATGTGAAACAACTTAACTTAAATATAGAAATAATTGAAAGAAAAATATTTAAGATGAAGCTTTTCATCTGTATGTATTCTTAGTAATTTACTTCACGTATTATTAATGACCTTTTTTTGGCGTGTATTTGTCATAACATTCTTAGTAAACACTTGTAGTTGTGATTTTTGCGATATATGTGTGTGTGTGAGTTTATACAAATGCTTTGCAAGAATTTAAAATCTAAAGTAGATGATACTTGTCTGTTAACGGTTGCGTTAACTGTATGTAAAAAAACGGAAAGCGCGCACCTATACTTTAGTTAAATCGCACCAGTTCTCAGAAAGACAGTTGCTTAATTTCAATAACATTATCTTTTTGTCAACTTAAATTTTTTTTTAAAGTGTGAAGTTAAAGCAAATTTGTCGGCCTGCTCCACGTCTTGCTTACGTATTCTAAGACAATAAGATCGCAAATAAGAATGTTTACACAGTAACGTTCTTTAGATGACTGTCTTATGTATATCTATGTTTCGGTAATGAAAAATTTTGCTTTGCTTACGTAACAGATAAGAATACAGTATAACATGACATATCCATGCAACGTTTGACTAACCTACTCTATATAGCATGACACAGAACTTCATTACTGTTTGCAGAAAATACTCTAATCAAATTTTAATACTCTAATAGAATAAAAATTATTTGCGGCGGTATGAGACAGCGTTCTGCTCAGTGAATAAAAAAATTTGTTTCGAATGACATAATTTTAAAAGATTTTCTTGCTTAGTATTTCAAGCAATCTTTTTATTTCAACCTGAAATGTGTCTGCTTGCAATTTTAAAATAGGTTCATTAATTAACAATTAACAGTTTTTTAACTAAACCTTTGCAACTTTCTGACATCTTCAATAAAATAGTTCGACTTGTACGTAAAGAAACTTATATTTTGTTTATGTGCATGTGTGCGGCAATTGTAACCGTCGACATTTGCATTTTATGCTACATATGCGTTAATTGGAATTTTGTTTCACTATGTATATTGATGGTACGGGGAAGTAAGACAAGGTTAGTGGACTTTACATCTTAAGTTAACAACTTAGGATTCACTTAAATCTAAAACATATTTTTATTATTCACGAAGAGTTCCTTTGCACACATATAAGTTCTTGTAAAAATACGAATTTTTTTCTTCGTATATTTATAAGTTCTTGTAAAAGAACACACATTTTCATTGGTAAATAATTCGCATATGAAGTTACATAGGGTAAAGTTGTTCATACTACTAAATTATTTCTAGCGCACACCGAAAGAATTCTCCGGTGTAAAAAATTTTCGTAAAATTGGCAAGACATTTCTTTGTAATTTTACGAACTTTTGTAAATGTACAAAATTTTATTTGTAAAATTATTAGATTAAAATGTTACCATGGTTGTCTGAATTTGAGAAAAATATTTAGTCCACCAAAATCACATGTTCGACAAAAATTAGATAGTTAATACACACATCACATACTTTTAAAACCACTGTTTTGGAATAAAGTGAGTTTTCATATTGGTCGTATGCTTCAATACTAAAATAAATAGGATTATTTCAGAACTGTACACAAAATGTATAAAAATAAAGAAAGACAAAATAGCACGGAATTCAAGGTGGATCAGAGGAAAGACGTGTGTTCGAATGTAAGTAACTCGACAAATTTTTTATTAAAATTATTAATATAAAATTTATTTATTAAAAAGTTATTTAATAAAAATATGTTAAGTGTCACAATTACAGTAAAAAAAGTATAGAAAACTTGATTGTTTCCTTATTTAAAGTATCAATACAAAATTATGCCTTATAATTTTACCAAAAAAATGCTTAATTTCTTTTTTTACAATGCCAATTATTGCAGTGTTACAAGGAATGTCTTTGGAAACTGGGCAATAGTACAAAAAATTACAGTGTTGGAACGCATTCGAGAGGTCATAAAATACGGAAATCTGTATTGTCGGAGCCGGGGATCCAACCCGGGTCCTTTCGAATGATGGTTAATGCGTCACCATTGCACCACCTAACTCGGTTAAGGATAGGCTATATTAGCCATGATCTAGTGGTAAACTACTTATTGAGCTGTAGATTAGGGTTAAATTCCGAGTGACTGAACAACCCTAGCGTCCCTGAAAGATATGAGTCTTATAAAATACAATTTATAAACCAAATACAAAAATCTTTAAACACTGCGATCTAAAAACCGTTCAGAAAACCAACAGAAAATCACTTTTAACTAGAAAACCTTTGCAGGGCGTATTTAATGTGAATATTTACTTGCACTCTCTTGAAATCCAATCGAATCATTAAATTGATATGTCGTGAATGTTGTGCAAAGACAGTTTTATGTAGCAATTAATGGTAACGAAAGAATATACTTTTGGAAACAAACCGTTAAATTTTGAGCCACTGCACTAGTGACTTTGTAAGATCACAAGTTAGAGGAACTGAACTGTCGCCTTGTTTGATGTAGTATGAAGAGAAAGTGTCGTAATATCGCGTACAAGATTTATCGAAAAAAGTTTTGTATTTGAATTCTCGTGAAGATTTATGACACAATTTTACATCAACCTTACCTTGCATTTAACTAGTAATATAAAATATATTTTTAAAAATTCCTAAAAATGTAATAAAAATTATGTGATAAATAAAATACGCAAGTTCCAAGCATCTGTTGGCAGTGATGATCATATAGAAGTATGTAATGACAAATATATATAAAATAAAAGTATGGCAATTTATTAAAACATAAATTTTGAAAGGATGACGACGTAAATGTTGAAGAAGTTGGATTTTAAAGATTTTGCGAAAGAATGCGCAAATTTAATATGAAATCTTTAATAAGGTGTCAAAAGCATTTTACATTCAAAGTGAACTAGTCCAAGTTGATGCGATAGTTTAGATTCCTCTAAATGTATTAAACTTTTCAGCTCACATTTAGTATTTTTGTTTAGTCATGATGAGCGAAACGATCACTGGATTTAATTAACTGAATGTGGTTAATTTAAGAATAAGTGAGGAAGAAAGTAGACAATGTCACATTTTAAGATTTCAAAGCAATGGCTAAGAATGTTTCTACTCATCGATTTATCAAACTACAGATGACACGTTGAGACAGTTCTGGGGTTTAGAGAGTATACTGAAACAGTTTTCAAACCGTTTCTGATGTTATATGCACATACGTATCTCTCATGTTGCTTTACGTTTATTACACTGTCGACTAGTGGGCCAATGTAGTAAAATGTGATTATGTGTTGTCGTGAATCTCCAACAATTACCAGTTCACACAATACAGGTTGTGCTTCCGGCATTCAATCTGTGATATTTAGACGTAAAATTGTTTATATTTGACTCCATCTCTCAAAATTCTATAAAGCTCATGTCCTCTTGTTATGCTAAAACGAACTTAAACATTTGGACATAAACACTTGAACATCTCTTGCTAAAACACAAAATTCTATAATATTTGAAAAAAAAAAAAAAAAAAACCACACACACACACACACACAGAAAAATAACAATGAACACCACTGTCAAGATCTGTCTGAAGACAGTGTTTTCAACTTTGTTCGCATGATATCGTTCTCTTGCTATTCCGAGCGACAATTTAAATTTTTACTACCTATATACTTAAAAAACATACAAACTTTCGGAATTCTACACTACACTAAAAGGAATTCTACACTACACGAAAAAGAAATAAAAAAATTGAAGTGATACAAACAAATTAGGTTTACACTACGTCGATATTTAATGCCATTAAATATTTTATACACATATAAATAGCATGTAATTAATAGAAATATAGTTAAATTTTTCGAACTTCTAGATAATGTATGCAAAATAAATTATTTCAGTTCACTTCCTTATTCACAGTGATTGGTTGCCACATACACTAACAATTTAAGGTTTGTAAGTTTCAGAAACAAAACAAGCTAAAGTCTTTTATACAATAATCTGTAAGGAAAAATATTTTTTTATATTCCTTGTGCGTTGCAAGATATCAAAATTCTATACGACGTGAATAAGTAGTAAAAAGATAAATGTAATACAAAGAATAATGCTATACGCAAGGTCGATATTTAATAACATGAAGTGTTATTTGTAGACACGTACTTCATGTAATCAATATCAATCAAGTTAATGCTCTCAGAAGAACTAGGTAATGTAGGCACCTAAAATTATTTCATTTCATTGTCGTTTTCACGCCAGTTGGTTGTCACGTACTTTAACATTTTGTGGTTTGTGAGATACAGAGAAAACTAAGCAAAAGTGCTATATGCAAGATATTCCGGTCTGTCGCAAATTTATTAGCACTGAGCACAAACTTATTTATGTCTGAAGTAACAAAAATGTATCAATACTGAAGAAATTCAGCAATAATTTGATTCATTATGAACATATTCACTTCTCCGAACAGCCTTCGTTCAGCGGTAAGACCGTTTTTCGTAGTTCTGAAAATATTTGGACTGGCGCCAATCAAACGAGTCTCAAGTGATGACCTGCTCATTTACAGAATCCCAGCTCGAGGCATTATACAATCCGCAACTTACACGATTATACTCATTATTGGATGTTCAGTTAGTCTTTATCATCTGAGTCTTCAAGAAAAGAAGAATGATCTTTTGAGAAATATCACTTTCTGGCTTGGTGTTGCTCCGGGCATATTGTGTTCTGTCACTGCACTGATCTCGTGTTCAAGCTCTCGACTTAGTGACATCGTCAGAAGAATATGCTCTATGGACGAAGTGCTTCTTGGTCCTTCCTGGGTGAAACATCAACACATCACCACATTCATATGGGTTCAGGTTATCTTAGTTGCAATCATGGAATGTAATTATATCGCTTTGATATTTTATTTTGATGACCCTGTTATGAAATTATGGTGGCTTTTATGCTGGTTTAGGAATTCAATAATTATTCTGGGAATATTTCTATATTTGGACACACTACTTCTGATTACAAAGGCTATGACATATCTGAACGAAGTACTTGAAGATATCTGCGAGAAACAAACACTAGCTAATGATCAACGTGATGGAATTGCATTATGCAGTCCCTTGATTGTGGAATGTAACACAATCATACCTTATACTGCTCACCAAACTGCATCGCGCAGACTCCAAATAACCAATTACTGCATAGATTCCTCTATACTAAAACACACAAGAGAGATATTTTACAACCTTAAAGAAATAATGGCATTAGTTGAAGGTAATTTTGGCTTTCTGATACTGGGTATTGTGATTACAAGTATAACTTATCTTTTGCACTTATCTAAAATGTTTATTGATATGTTCAAAAAGACTACGCAGAAATTAGACTTCGAGACCTCTATACACCCATTAATTTTCATATACTGGGGTGTAGTTGAATTTTCTCTTATTTCACTTACAACGTTTATCCCACAACATGTAATTGATACGAGAGAGAAGACAATATTGCTTCTACACAAGTTAAGTCTCAAGAGGTCTCTCAGTCCAGACGCCATGATGGAGCTGCAGATATTTTCCCAGCAGTTGTTGGAGAAACCAGTGGATTTCAGCGCTTGGGGATTCTTCAACTTGGATCGCCGCACATTCTTCTCTATTTTAGGCACCTTGGTTTCTTACGTCGTTCTTTTGATTCAGCTACGTTGAACTTATAGATAATACCCTAGTCACATGTGTGCGATATAGTCATTTTCATGTTTGTTTTCATACAACTCGTTTAAAACTCTATCGCTGATGTGTGTTTGCGAAATAATAGACTGCAGATGTTTTGTACAATTTTAGTCATGCAATGATATAGTTACAAAATGAACCATCATGTGATCTTTGAATGAATTTTGCATTATTAGCGAATGACTAACTGAACTGTGTTGTTGGGTAAACTCCATTGCCAGTGAATGTTCCTTGTTGCTAATTTTTTTGTACTTATTTCTTTTAATTACTGTGGACTTTCAGCGACTCAGGAGATATGCTAGCAATGAAGTACGTAAACCAAAATCTCCGGTGGTCAAACGATTATGTAAAAAAGTATTAAGGATTTTTTCGTATGGATGTAAGACAATTTATGAAAACATTTTAGATATATTACTTACCTTGAAACTTTTACAAACATATCTGTGTTTATTAATTGAATCCACATAATGTTTACTGAAACGTATCAGTTTACGGGATTTTTTAAAATTTTCAACGTGTATATGAAGCAGCTAAGGAAACATACGCATTGTCTTTGTTAGGATGTGTTTCTGGGTGTGAATTTAAACAAATTCTCGCAGAGAATTGTAAATCTGAAGCCGTAGGCACTAGTTTGTTAGTGGTTGCATTATTTGTTTGCCGTAGCTATAATAATAACACGGGCGATCTCTACACTAATTAAAATAGTAAAGATAATATGTCACATTGTTGAAGTGTTCTCTCATTATCTTGGATCACGTACCAACCTGTATGTTTATGTGTGTGGATACCGATGCGCTGTTGGTAACATATATTATTTTAATTTTGAAGTATTCAATCGCTATTCAAAATGATAGTTGTTTCAGAAAAATTGCATCCAGAGAATATGATTTTTGTATAAATATGTAATTTTCGGCGAACCTGTGATTTCGCTAGGATACATATCGTTTCTTACTTTTTTTACAATGAAAATTCTTATAACTTTGTAAACAATACCCTTCCAGGTTTTAAGGTACAATAGGAAGTTTCATAGAGGAAAAAACTCTTCAAACAATACTTGCACAACATTTTTGTACATTTAAAAAAGTTGTTAACACTGAAAAAATGCTTTGTAAAATTTTACCTAAGATGCACCAGTGTATATTTTTTGCGTTAAAAGTAATGTTACGATATGGATTGATTACATATTAAAATTTTTATACTTATTCATAATACGTTAGTAGGATTTAATGTTCATGAAGGAAATTTAACCAAGAATATTTCGAGAAGAAATTTCTTGTTGAAAATGGTGATAAATTCAAGCCATACAATTAACAGCTAACTGAACTTGTAAAAGTGATACCTACCATAGAAATTTGAGTTTAATATTTGTATTTTTGCTTCATATTGGAAACATATATAAATAAAACCATCACTGAAATAAAGGTTTTGTTGTAGGTACTATAATTCCGTTAAAATAGGGTCAACAGACGAGTTTTGCTGTCGGTACTATACAGATTGCTCCTATTACAACCTGTACCGTATAAGTGACTATAAGTTCTGTAAATGGAATTTCCCCTTTGCTCAGTCTACACAGATTGTTACTTACACTGAACAAAACTGAGCAAATTGGTGTAGGAACAAACCAGGTAGTACCAACAATGTTCTTGGAAATACAGGACTGGACACTAGCCAATGTAGCAATTCTACTTCAACATGTATCGCCGCACCTTCTTCTCTGCTATGCACCTTGATTTCTTATGTTGTTGTCTTGATTCTGTTACGCTTCTTAGTGGGTGCGTACGGCGTCAGAAGAAGTTAACCTCAAAATTTCATATCTGTAGTTCCAGCAGTTTGGGCTGTTTGATGTCAAGCGTGAGTGAGTGAATGAGTGAGTGATAACGCATCTCGTCATGTATGTGTATGTATAAATATATATATGCCCACACACACACCTACACACAGATTGTTTTAAAGTAACTTATTTAGAATATTTTATTTTCGAAGAGGCTGTCTAGAATGAAAAATAGGTCCATAAAATGATTAGTTAAATTCTAAGTAATAAACTTAGGTTGGGTAATGATTTTTGTTAACAGAATGTTTTGGAACACAGCCAGAAATACCAGATCACTACGTTTAAATACTTACTTGTAATGTCAGCAGAAAACACCGTTTCATAATATTTAATTTTATTGTTTTTATGTGTTGCTGTCAATACAGGGAATAATTCAATAAATGTTAAGTTTAATGTAAGCTATTCATGAAAACACTTTTCACCAGTGTCACCCACTTAATTAATTGGTTTTGAAGCTAAATTTTGAATCGCTACGACACACTCTAACGGTTGAATTTTAAATGTGAGTGTGTGTTGTGTTGAAATGATAATAAATTTATGTGTGCAATGTAGATGCCTTCCTTATTTCCTGTTTAATTCCACTTCCATTGCAAATAAAAACAAAACCACTAAAAGATTCAGATATCTACAATACTTAATGTAGCTGCAAATTCGTATTTTATGTCCATTACATTTTTAAAATAAAAGAAAACTATAAATAGTTAAAATAAACAATTTCATGTTAGGCAACCTCTGAATAAACTTAGTGACAAATTACCCTTTTCCAACAGGTTGGTGTGTGTAGGTGTAGGCATATATATATATATATATATATATATATATATATATATATATATATATATATATAAACACACACATACATGCATGCACGTATCTGAGCTACAGGTACAATCGCTGTGAGGTGATTCTCGATGCAAAATGGCGGGGTAAAAAAATACAAAACATTATACGAACAACGTCGAACGGTAACCAATTAGGAAGATCCTTTAAAACATCGACATTTGAAATAGTGTAAACTCAAAATAATAAAACCAACTAAAGACTAAAGAGAAAATCGTTGAATGATCTTGTTGCTTTACTTAAACTTAAACTGTGCGATCAGCCATAACGCATGTTGCGTACCTGGCAAGCAACTATTTGCACCTTCACAATGAATTTATTAATTGGTTTATTTATTTTCGCAAAACCATGACCACTGAATGTTCCATGAAAGTTATGTGTAATGTTCGTTTGGCGTGAGCATAATTTCTTCTGTGATTATAAAAACACGCAGGATAAAAACATACCACCCCCTTTTACTTTCTCAAAGTAGTGAATGTTAATGTTAGTCCTAAACAATTGCTTATGGTCTACGTAAATAAACAATCATTCACTGAAATATACTTTTATCTCCAGTAGGTCTTATTATTTCCAGTTAAAACCACACTAAATGCCGAATTTTAAGAGTTGGTATCTATTTTACAAGTATCTGTAAAATATTGTCGATCCCATTTTATACAGAAAATAACCTCACATGGCTCTCATCATTTGTACTAGTAGGTCAGGCACATCCTGTGTGTGTGTGTGTATATATATATATATACACACACACACTAGAAACAAACCAGCTTCCCGCTTTCGAAATGGCTGTGCGGTTCGGATTCTACATTTCCTGTTAGGAAACGTAAAGAAAAGTGACATAGTATTTTATTTAATTTAAGCCATAACAAATACAAAAGACACCAGATGATGAAGTTCCAACGTATTGTGAGCGCCGCAAGGCTAGTGGTCTAGAGTTAGAATGCCTTTCAGGCAACTATGGCCACATAAACTCTACTTGTCGTGGGATTCCAGCCACATGGCTGCGGGAATTAAAACATTACTGCATCTGACGTTGAATAGGGACAACGCTTTAATATTCATATGCTATAAAATGTATTGCACCTTACATGTTTACTTCCATACACATCAAGAATATAAAATATCGTGCTGTATTGCTGAGAGGCAACGAAGAAAAAGAACACAGTATTTGAATAAGTCATTTGAGAAACAACGTATGTCAATATTCTGTATGTTGTAGCTTGTTACACATGTATGATAATACGTGCACATGCATCTGTAAAAAATTATAAAACCCTATACTTACTCTGGTAGAAAATTGACTTCTTTTGATTCACAAGTGACTGATTAATTCACAGTTCCTACTACTTATTTTCAATTTTTAAGTATTGAAGTACTAAAATTTAAAATTCAATTTTCTTCTAGGAGGCCCGAGTGGTCAGAGCACTCGCCTCCCGCCAAGGCGATCTGGGTTAGTTCCCGGCGGTGTCAGAACCCGGATGTTCACACGTGGGAGCCGCCAGACGACGCCGTTGGTAGGCGGGTTTACTCGGGGATCTCCAGTTTCCCCCATCCATGTCATTCCGGCGCTGCTCCACACGCACCTCATGTCACCCCTCACCAGTGCTATATAAACCTCGATGTTAAGCGCTGACAAAAATCTCTAACTCACTCACCCATTCCTCTAAACTTTGCTAAACGACATGAAACCGTTAATTAAGCCGTAACAGAATTTACTTCTATTAAAGCTTCCTTATAGGCTCTCTCCATGGAACCAAAAATTGGAACACAATTATTTGTTATTATTTAATTAGAAAATTATGCATAAAGAAGCTGCCACACGAAGATCAACAAAGTGTATTGTGTTGTCCAGAATGCGTGGCTTTTACTACTGTCACAAACGCTGACACGACTCGACAACGCATAAAGGTTTACAAATATCTACCTTGTCTGAGATAAAAGCTATAACTGACTCACGGTTAATTTAAAGTAATAATAAACCTTTAGGAAAATACCTGATCGTGTCTTCATACATTTCTACATATTGTTAGGTATAGGTGGTTTAGTTTAAAGTGATTGCTTTCGAATGCCTATTTTTTTATTATATTTCTGTGTATTTTAATGCTGCTTAAACTACCTGAGTAACAATCCAATAAAAATGTATTTATGGTAAGATTATGTGTCTGTTTTACAACTGGTTTGCGAGTATGACTGGATGCTGTATTGGAACCATCCGGCGGTATGAATTGGATGATTTGATGGGATTATTGCACAAGACAGGCAGTTGCTTCGTGGTCGTGTTAATACATAGTTTCAGATTCCGTTGGGTAATTCAACGTATTTTCTGGTATGTTTTTGTATGAAGTGATTTGTGTTTTATAGGTACGGTGTTATAATAAGTGTTTATACTGTAGAATGGAATGGTAATTTGTACGACAGATATTTTCATACGGCGTATGACGAGAAAACTATCTATGATAGAGGGGTGGGACGTTTGCCAAGGTTTTGTGAATTAATGTACTGGGGTTTCACACTGATGAATTTACTGGTGGGTAATTATCATAAAGGAAATGGGATGACTTGTGAATTCTTTGTGGTTGTTTGATTTTTTTTTTCTGAATGCGTGTTCACGATTAGTTATTACTAATTATTTTGAATCTATATGCTTGTTATGTAGTACCTGCTTGTAGTATCACAGAATGATGTGGTTCTTACTCATGGCTGGGAACTGTTCAATTGTATGGTATAGTTATTGTTTTAGTCTAGTGCTTATGCTTAGTCAGGTTTGTAGTTAAGGAAAGGCAAATGTCGTGAATAACTTGTAATCTTGTTTTTATGACCAGCGTTGTCGGTGTTATGCCATCGTCGTCGACTCTACTGCTTGATAGATAATGATGCTATATGCTAAGTGCTGTGAAATATACGTTTACAATATGCAATTTACTGGCAATAATTTATAATATTTTATTGTTATAAAATTAATATGAAGCAATTTCTGTGTTTTGTAAATGGTGAGAGGGTCTTACGGCCCTTTAACAACGAGGTATTAAAAGCCTATAATGGTGAAGTGAGGAGAATGGACAACGCAACACCCATGCCTCAGCCGGTATTTGAACTCAGGACCTTTCGCACAGTAAACTTGCGCCTAACCAACTACGCTACAGAGACCGGGAAAGACAGTATGGTGTCTGATGTATTTGATCTTACATTTATGAGATTGGTAATAGTACGGAAGGTGGAATCTGTAGTGTTAAATTATATGGGCGAGGATTGCTTGGCTTTAAAACACAGGTACGATTAATTTTTGTGATCGACTTTTTTGGGGTTTATAAAGTTACGTATTTTTATGATTAGAAGGGCCTATGTGTGACTAGTCAGGTCATGCTAAGCGTGCGGTTTTGAAGGAGGGGGATTTTAGCTAGTGATGAAGGGAAGAATAATGTTTTCTAATTATGGACTTTAGGAAAAGGACCCAATATTACTGTTCCAACGTCCTTGGAAACTGAGAGGCCAATATATACATGACCTGGCACATATCGTTAAATACATATTGTTACATGAACTGATATAACGACAGCTTTACCATCACCTTAGTATGGTAAGTTAAGTGGGCTTACGTCCACAGCGAGGTCATTAAAGAGAGTGATACACAACTTAGTAGAATGGTAGGAGATAGGAGAGGAATCGGCCATGGCCTTTGTAAGGGAACCGTCCTAGAATTCACAGAATTCACCTGGAGCGAATTTGGGAAACATTGAAAAAACCGAAATCAGGATGGCCGGAGCTGGGGATCGAACCCGGAGGCTCCCTAATGCAAGTCCAACCTGTTACAGCTGCGCCACCTCGCTCGGTAACACCTTGGTAGTTTTACAGTTATAAAGAAGAAATTTATAACACAAAAGTAATTAGTTCTTTGTATTGTTATATATATTGACTTACAATGTAACATTAACTTCGGTAGTCAATTAACAAGAAACAATTAGATTAGCTTAGGTTTTGTGAATATATTATTTAAATTATATTATTAACCAACCGAAATCCCACATCAAACTCATAAGCAAAATTGAATACAAGCATAAATAATTTAATATTTAAAGTACGAGCAACTGTTTTAAAATTAAAAGACAACATCAACAACATTCGATTTCTTTTAAACTACAGGGAAAATATTCAAAATTTTAATTATAATAATAAATGCCTAAAAATTCTTCAGAAAAGTTTATTATTAAATAAAAATGTTAGCTCCTACATTACATATGTATAAATATTTCAAATAAAAATACAACAAAAATTATATCAGGAAACATCAGGAACCAGTTTTAAAATAGTATTTATCATGAAATATTTCCTTTCTGCGGTTGTTTTAAGCGTAGGTTCAGAAGCAAGTGAGTGATAAAGGTATTACAATACGCTTGTTTTAAATATTGTTTTGCACCAAGCAACTGAACTAGCAGGTTTGTTTCCTACTGAACTTTTATCTCTGTGAGACTTCAAGTAGATCTCAACATGTAAAACAGCAAAATATAATTTCCTGTATTTATTTCGCAAACATTCAGTTAGTAAGTTTAAGGTAAGACACTTGGAAAATTAGTACCTGTGTTAGGGAGCTAAGCAACACTGTTTGTATTGTGAGCAGTTACTTAAAAGTAACATTTCACGCTTGCCTGAAGTGAATTTCTTTAACAAATTTATTACACCTGACGAGGGAAGAATATTCCCGTAAAACACGTATTTTATATTACACTTCCACGCATATCAAGCGCGGAAGAGAATTCTGCCTGAAAACGTCAAAACATTATTTTAATCATTACTCTTATAACGTAAATTTTACGTCTGTTCATGAAGAACAACTTTACAACCAAACAAGAGAAAAATTATTTTAAAATTTTGGGCACGTTGCCAATTAAAGTTCTGACTACGAAACAAGAAGGTACAATATTTAAAGTCATATACATTAAAATGTATTACTACTTAATGGAACAACGTCATAGTTAATAGGTTTTTCCTTAATTCTTCTTCGTAAAATTTCTGGAAGAATACTGTAAAATGGCAAAATTAAAAATTTTATAATTAATGACATTTACTACTTAATTTTTTTTATCTTATAAAAAACTTTTTCTTGAAAAAAACTTACTCTCAACACTTAACGTTTGAAAGGTAATATTAAAATTTGGTGCATAGGAAATAAAGTATTTTAACAATGACTCGCCACCTAAATACGTTGGTACAAGCTAAGTGAACAAAATCGTAATTATAATTTTGCCCGTTTTTATACAACAGGTTGTTCAGAGGAAAACTGTTACGCCTAGAACTAAATTAGGCAAATTTTAAACGTTATTAGAAAACGTTTAGGACAAACACGGGATTTCGTTAACATTTTCTATTGAAAACGGAAACTTTTGAGGGAAACAGGGAGAAAGAGTAAACAACGGAAAAACGGATAGTTTGTTAGGAAAATAGAAGATTTGTAATTTTTAAGAAAGTGGAAAAGCTAATAGATTTTGAAAAAAAAAATTGAAAACTGGGTTGTCTTGAAAGAAAATATGAAACAGGCCTTTTTTTTTACGGAAATTGAAGAAAAGATTACATTTGAATAAAAATTTAAAACAAGTTATCATGAAAGAAAATGGAAATAGGTTAGTTTTGACGAAAATTATTATAATATACAATTTTTAAGGAAAATAAAAACAATTACGTTTAAGGGAAACAATAAACGAGTAATTTTGAACGAGAGTGGAAATATTAATAATTTTTATGGAAATTGGAAGACAGATCCTTGTGGGGATAATGGTTGTGGATTCATAGTTTTTTTCCTTGGCTCGTTGTCACCGATCCACTGAGCCAGAATCCGCCGATCACAAACTTTTGTGTTTGTGTTACTGTACTTTTTAATTATTATTTGTATAAACAAGTAGTATCAGGGTGTTTATCTAGCTAAATATATCGCCTTATGTGACAGCAGTTTATTTTTTTTTTCCAAAATTTTGTTAATGTTAACTATTAAAATCAAAGAAGATATTGAATGACTACCAATGTAGAACTGCACCTGTCAGTACAATATGCAAACTTCGTGAAACATTGTTTTATGATGTACAAAAATTGACAACGGAATATCACTCAAATTGTGTATGAAAGAGTGACTTCTATGTTTTGTAACTCTGCAATTTACACTTGAATATAATTTTTAACATGTTTGAAAATTAATTATGCGTTTATTTTTTGTCTACATATAAGGAGTATTTATGTTGATGATCCTTCAAGGAGCATAACTTTACTATAAAATCTTATCCAAACTTACTAGTCACAATAAATGTTATGCTTTTATGTAGACTCAAATTAGTGGCCTTATCTAAAATCGTACGTCATAATAAATAATTGTATGATGATAACATATGTACGTAAAATGAATATCAAAATTGTCTTATTTTTTCTAAAATACTTCCTTACTTACAAGCATAGAAATTACGATTACGACAAAGCTTGAGTAATGTTTCCTAGCACTATCTTGTTTATGAAGCATACCTAAAGGAATTACGTCTCTTGGATTTTCAAAAATAAATACTCAATTAATATATGTTTAAATACAGAAAAATACATATTAAAATCAAATATTGTTTGCAGTGTTTAAAATTAAAAGAATCGCTCTTTTATAGGCAAATAAAAATTAAACTTATTGACAACTGTTACAGTTCTGGCAACATAAGCTATGCAAATTGTACAGTCATGTGCAGGGACCTATTCTACTTCAAACGTACATGGAATTAAAATAATTGTTCAAAACCTTTGGTACTTCCTATACCCAAAGCAAAAAGTTATCACAGTGGTTTTAGTAATAACGGTCTTTATACTCACAAATCTGTTCATTCAAAGTCACCATAAGAAACTAAAATGTCATCCCAAGGGAAACACACAATTCCTTCAGAAAATCTTCTGCTGGCTAAGATTCATTGGACACTTTTTCTTTTAATTTGCTTGAATCGAAATGTCATATTCCGGGATACGCAACCACGAGTTGTAATTTGACTAGCAGCGTAACATATGACGTAATAATGACCCGTGTCAGCGTAACATATGACGTAATATTGACCCGTGTGTCTAGTACTTTTAATGGCGTTCGACATTCATGCGAGCAAAATTTGTTTTCCTAATATGTGTTGTACTTAATCTGGCACACACAATATTATTATTTGACAAAGTTATGCAACAACAGACTATGCGTCATTTGTTGGTTATGTATGAAATGTTTTTCTCATTTAAATAAGACTTACAAGATTAATTTATCCGTATATTCTGTGGTTGTTACTATTGATTCTACAGGAATACAATTTTTTTTTAAGATTGTTTCAACTCTGAAAAATTTAAATCATGCTCTACTAATAACTAAAAATTGGCGGATAAATTTTTGATGCCTAACTTTGTCTAATTATAGCAAAGCTGAGGAGAACTTAATGTAATAGATTGTGCATATGTTTTGCTTAATTTTTAGAGTATATCATATAAAAATTAAGTTATTGCTTTGCTTATTTTCTTGACACTTTTATTTTAGTTTGAGGATAGTTTTGTTTTTATATACTGCCTCAGTTGTGCTCTTGTGTTGCAATTAATGTTGTTCTTTACTAAATTTGTATTTCTTCAAAGAGAGAAGCAGAACTGATATATAAAATAATGTTTTCTGAAGCTTAGAATTAAAGTTAAAACGGCACAGGAAACATTTACCTAACAAATTTGGCATAGGGTCGTCATATCACGTCTTCTACAAACGAAACACGGATATGTGGAACTCTCAGCTTACGCTGTCACATCAGCCACATTCTGCATTATTTACGTTTCCAGGTAGAGAAACTAACAGCTTAACTCCTCGAGCGGAATAAATAAGCACCTAAATTTAACACAAGAGCAAAATTTAACATCCCTACTCTGGTCGTCAAATGGGTCCCAGGCGGGACATTCAACTCCTAGCCATTTTAACTCTGCAGCACTTCCATAAATACTTAATATGCAGGTAGATGCATAAAATATGAATATATTTGCATTGTTACTGTGCTTCACTTCTCGTCGACAGCATGCTCATTAAAATCTACTCAGGTTTTCCCGAAATCAAGACCATTCTGTTACTTTTAACAATTTGAAGTGTTCATAGTTAAGACACAACTTTAAGCTTGCTGTGAAAACCACAAAACACTAGAAATAAAAAGAGAGGAAAAGAGAGTGTGTGAGAGATAGATAGACAACCCAGTACATTTTGTCAGAACTGAAATTCAACAAATTCGTGAATTTAAAGCACGTATGTTATAAATAACTGAGTGAAAAAAAAGGAAATTGAAGACACAAATGTTGTAAAACTAGCTTAATCATAGGTTAAGGAATGCGTATTTCTTAATTCAGCATTAAATACGAACTCCGTGCTCTTAAATGGTTTTCAATTCCTAGATATAGCTAAGCCTCTAAGCGTTTAAACAAAATGAAGGAATCACATATGTTTCAAATTATATTTTGTTTAAAACTACGTTCAATTAAACGATTAACGGTACCACACTTTCTTTATTTGCATCCGTTTAGCTCGAGAAAAACGTAAATAAAAAGAGCGTTTATTTCAGCTCATTAAAAACGAGTGCCGCCATGTTGATGTCCGTGTGACGTCATTGGACTTGAAATTGTGTGTCTGTTTACTATAACTCTAATACAGAAACTTACGTTTAGTTCGTGAAATTACTTTAAAACCAGTTTATGTGGTAATAACAGGTTTGACATTGACTCCAATGAGTTAGGAACGTGTAGAGTAACTCATCCTTCGTCAACAATACAAATGAATTTACGCCAAATGCAATATGAACTACAACACCGCGTGACGAAACAAAACGGACTCGGCGTGGTTTCTACACGACTTAAAACTGTTTGCTGTTAGCGACAAAAGGCATAAAATAAATATGCACTTTTAATTTAAAAGTTGCGACCATATCTATACGTCCGTTCAGTTACATGTATTTTACTTCCCCGCCTACTGAAACGACTTAGCCAATAGGCGAGCTCAACTCACCCGTGATTGGCTGATAATTCGAGTGGTGGGTGAAGTCTTGCAACATTTTATAATAGAAGGCAGCAGAGCAGAAGACTTTCAGAAGAAACGTTACAATTATTGGGAGGAAAAAGAATTTGTAACATAAATATTAATCTGTCATATTTTTTCCCCGACTTGCGCAGCCAGAATGCCATTTCACCAGTCTGTAAGAACCAGGTTTGCTTAAACGCATTCAAACTATTAGCTCGGTAGGTTCACTTTTTGGACGCGTACGAACTTTATTCGGTTGACGTTTTAAAACAAAATTAATTATTCTTGACTGAATTAGAAACAATAAAATTAATTTGTGGCAAGTTGTCACTCCAGATTGAATTAAAGTGATAAACTCGAACCCAACACTAAAACGTCCTAAAAATATATTAAATGTGCTGTATTCACTCGCATCAGCTTAGTGCCAAGAGCCGTAAAATTTTCGTTATTAGTTAAAAATTCTACAATTGTGCCTGCATTAACAACGAACAAATTTCCCGAGTTGGCTTTTAAGTAACCGGAATCATTAACTTTAATTGTTTTTAAATCCACGAATATCTCAAAGACATATTATGCCTGGCGGACGGCGGCAAACGAAAACAACTGTAAAATTTCGTGATGTCCATGTTGGCCAATAATAACGTGTTTTAATGTTTACGGAGACGTTTGAAAATATGGCATTTTTAAAGCTCAATTACTTGAAAGTTAAAATTAGCGCGGAATTATCATTTTGCGTGGTTGCCTTTGGTGCGAAAATAGTCGGAAAAGTCATGTAAATATTAGGTTGTCTTTGTAGGTACTACCCCTATATTGAAATGAAACACTTATATTCCGAAGTATTATCTGAGGGCTGTACATAATAAGAGCAATACTAATTTAGAAAAATAACTGTATTTATGAGCATTTTATAACTATTTTCGTAATTGTTTCTTTATAACATGTTTTTAGTAAGTATTTACGTTTACATTTATTTTGCGTAGCATTGCTTTGATGTCTGTGTTTGTTGAAAGTCACAGTATAATGAGGTATCGTTTTACGTCAATTAGTGTACTTCTTACGTTGCTTCTTTCAACATTAAAGCTCGATTCCATTCCACTCTTAACATCAAGCTAAAATAATTCGTTATTTTAGAGTCACTGGTGGATTGTGAAAATACATTGTATTCTGCAACACTTGTGTTGCAAATGTACGTTTTTTGGATCAATGAATACTACTGAAATGTACATTGAAATGCTCTATAAAGATACCACACATGTACAAAGATTCGTTATTTAATACTAAGTAGTAAATTTGAAAGTCTGTTTCCATGGTAACATTACTGCCACAATTTTCATTTCAGGGAGAAATTGAAACTACAATCTCGACATGCTTTTTTGTGAGCTATCACCACACGAAACTAGCACACTCCACCCTGACTATATATATATATATATATATATATATATATATATATATATATATGTATGTATATATAAAAGTGTCAAACGTTAAAAAATTTCGTTATTTCTTTCCCGTTAAAAAACTGGAATAACAACAGTTTGTTGGGTTCTACAACAGAAGCAAACAAACAGTACCTTCCACACATTCAAAGGTCTCTCATATTTACTAATTAAGCCACTCTTACTTACCGGACGGATTGTTTTTAATTTTACGACGTGTAAACAATGAGTAGCATTTCATTAACAATAAATAATAGCGGCTACTTTCAAATGACCCATCAACTTCGACGTTGAAACAGAAAGCTGCTGCTCGGAAGAATTTTACTTTTTTTTCTTTGGTCTGGAAGTATTTTCGGAAACACACGCGCTAACCACGAACCAGACACACCCTCCACACGGCGCGGGGAAAATTAAAGTGAGGAAGCGGTCTAAAAGTCGCGCCAACGCACGTTCCGCCCGGAAGCCGAACGCTAACAACCACCGCCTCCACAGCGGGCTTAATTAAAACTCTTCGTTTACAGCCGTGTTCGCGCGGCATTTCCTACTTTCACTCGAAGGCCCGATACCTCCACCCTCCCCCTCCCCCCGTAAACCAGTGTTCCCTTCCCACAAGCGCGATAATGGTCGGCGGAGCGTGCGTGCAGGAACGGTTAATAGGTTCCGGAGCGCGGATTTGTTTGCCGCCATAGCCCTGCACGATGAACGACACCCTGCGTGGAAATTCCTGCTCTACACATAAATAAATTGTACTTTTACAAGAAAAAGATTGTAAACAAGTCTCAAATAACAAGTATCAGTTTAAGCCTTACTACACGAATTAAGGACTTAACATTCATAAGTGGCTAAGTACCATTTTCGACAAAAATGAGTTATGTACATAGAAAGGTGCCAAAACATAAGGTCGAAGACATACCTAAAGTGCTATCTCCTAGTGATATTCATGCGCGCCGTACATCAGCACAATTAGATGGTTGGAGTAACATCAACGCATTATAGTTCATTGAAAAAATATATATTGATGTTCATAAGTGTTTTGTATTGATTACTGTTCGATTGCTCATATTTACTACTTTCCTATGGAAAAATATGTGAACGCATTTGGATAATTCCTTGTTCATTTGTTTGTCGCAATATACTGTTTTCGTCATTATCTAGAAACTTACCTTTTGGCACTTAGCCGCTAATGAATGATAAGTCTTCAATTTCGCAGGGCATTAAAGTGGTGTAAATTTCCTGATTTCCTGCGGGGACCAGTGGGATTTGTTTCATGAGCAGAGTGTTTGATGCGAAACAAAGTAACTAGAGATGATGATATATCGCGGGGAAATTTGACTGTTGATTTTCAACGTACGTTAGTCTTACCAAAATATTACTGGTCTTCGCGTGTACGTGAAGCTATTGCCCTGTTTGACTGAGCCAATGAGAATCTCGCTGTTATAATTCTTGGAGTGCAGACAACTACGTTGTCTCAGAAGTGTATCAGCCAATGATACATGCTGCAAGAAACTGTATGTTGAAACAAATAATTTTCACGATATAGCATTTTCTCTAAAAGTAACCATCGACGGTCTGTCACAGTTTACAAAATATCTTATACCTACGCAAAAAATTTCTTGGCATTTGGTCACCAGAAAAATTAAGAAATATACAAAAGTGTTCGTAAACATACAAACATAGTATTGGTATATTTGCTAGCTTTTCAAGCATTTCCTGTAAAGTTTACTATTTATTTGTAAACTTACAATTTTTTTTAAACAATCAAAGAATTTGTTTTTAAGAGTACAAATACTTTAATGCGCACACACATACGCTGAAGCTCAGGCAAACACACGATAAACCAATAACGGACAGCTTGAGCGCTTTGGCGAAAATTCTGATTGTGTTATCACTAGAGACATGCAAAATTCGCGTTATCATATGGTAGCGGACTAAACTTCACTTTCCTATACATAACATAGCAAAATCTGCGATTCAATTGGCCGAGAAATTTTATGTGTTGTAATTTACGTGTGTTACGTTACAGAGCTTGGCCTCTCTACCGTGTAAGCATTCTCCGTGGCAAGTCACGACAATATCGGCCAGCGGGAGACGTCGAACGAGCCTATAGTCACTTGGAGTCTAGTCAGCTGTCAGAAAATAACGCGAAATTTGTCTGTCCCTGGTATCACGAATGGCACCCCCATTTAATTGACTTCATATGACGCTGCCAACGTACACATCCTGGAAAAAAATTTCTCAGTGGAGGATATATTTCAGTTTCACGGAGAATATAAAAAAAATTACAGTACGATAAATACGTAAAAAATGAAATAAAACATGTAAAAGTAATAAAATTAATTAATGATACAAAATAATATAAAAATATGTGTTAGTTTCACCTCATTCCACTAAGATATTTCCACAAGCTTACGCTTAGTATTTGAACAGAGCTGTCCGTAATTTAGGTAAGTACAAGCGGTAAAATTTTTCTTAAACGTTTGTATACTGGATTCCTTACAACTTTCTTTTACAAGCCGCTGTATTAGGTACGATACAAGTTTTCGCTGCATACTATACTGGCTGCTTAACATGCTGAACTGCTCTATTCTTTCGGAAGCTTCGTTACAGAGATTTTTATCTCATACGTTGCTTATATAGCATGCAAAAATTGAGCGAATTTTTGGAATATAGTGCCAAAGGTACAGGGAATCTTCTGTTATAACTCCGTGAAGTGACTTTATTTACAATTATACAGGTTTTCCGAAAAGTTTTTGCTTGATTACAAAAATTATATATAGCCAATACATGGAAGATAAAAAAAGTAGCAGGTGATGTACGAGTACCTTGGAAACCGGATATGACCACTAACCAGGAGAAAGCGCAGTGTGTCCTGGGGTACCACGAGACATGATCTCCAGTAAAAGTTTACAGGAAATACCAGATAACTAGAGATGGTGGTTTATCGCGGGAAAACTTGACTATTTGCTAGGCTTCAACCGTACGTTCAGCTTATCAAATATTACTGGCTTTTCCTTGTACGTGAAGCTACTGCCCTATTTGACTAAGCCAATAAGAATACCGCTATTCGCTATTTTAATATTTGATGCACGTTATTGGTCTATAGACAGCTACGTTGTGTCAGTGTTTTCAAGGCTATGTTGGCACAAAACATTTTCGCGATATACCATCATCTCTACAGATAACGTATGGAAAGATTCCACCTGACATTAAGAGCATTAAGATGTTGTACGAAAAATTCACGACCACAGGATATCATTGTCGACTTACCGACAACAGGTCAGCTATCAACCTCAGCTGAGAAGGTATAAGCGTGAAATAACCTTTTATGCGAGCTCCAATGAGATCGGTGCGTTGGGCCTGACGTGAATTGCATTGTTCAAATAGGTATCTTAACGTTTAATACATAAACGTCTATTCTTTCGTGTATACACAGGGCACATCGTTCAGGCTTTGTTGTCCAATGACACTACATGTCGGTATGACATTGCAGTTTAATATTTAACGCGTTTTGAGGTAGTTGTTTACCACGTGTGTTCTTGTGAATGTTTACTAATGTTCTTTTTTAGATATCAAAAATGTTTGACACATTCCAAACATTTCGCAAGCATTTTCACATTTTCATCGTACATCCAGCGGATGTTATTAATTTTTTTAATCGGCGAAACACTTCGGACATCCTGTATATAGGATGTCCACAAACAAACGCACAATAAGCACACTAAGCGAATCCTGGGATAAATTGGCGATGAAACTATAAGTCGCAAATTGTTGTACGACTACATTTTACGCGTAGAATGTGACGACACTGCACGGCGATAGTCCCCTCTTACGCTCCAGGTCCAGGTATTAATTTATGTATGTTACGTCGAGTAAACGAAGAATCATTTTTGGACTGCGTGGGATTTTAACCTGCACCTATGATATGTAGGATATTACAGTAGAAGTAAAATGAGTAAGATATTTGAGTAGTGCAACAGGGGACTAATTGCAGTTCTACGTTGCGCCACATTGTGCAAAAGAAAAGTAATCGTACAACGTTTTGCAACTAGCATTTTCGTCTCCAAATTACCCCAAGATTCGCCTAGTGTGGTAATAATTCTCTTGTTTCTGGACATCCTGTATATCTAATGACGAGCTTTTGGTCAGCGCTTAACATCGAGGTCTTGAGAGCTGGTGAAGGGTGACATGAGGTGGGTGTGGAGAAGCGCCGGAATGAAAGGGCGGGGGAAACGGGAGATCCCCGAGAAAACCCGCCGACCAGCGGTATCATCCGGGAATCGAACCCGGATCGCCTTGGTGGGAGGTGAGAGGTCTGACCTCTCAGCCACCGCGGCCCCCTGTATATGTAATGTGTGTGTGTGTGTGAGTGTGTTGAAGGTAGTCCCAGGGGAATTAGAGGCGCGACTGGACGGATAACTCGTAGACACTTCGTCAAGGTGCTCGGGTATAGTAACGTAATTACCGCAAGGACCACCATGACGGCCAGGAGAGGAAGTTCGCGCGCTCTGCGCCATCTCTCCGTGTTTAATTTTCCTCTTAATTTTTTTTCCCTCGCCGCTTGACTGGAGACATTTTAGTTGTCACCACATCGTCGGAAATTAGGTTAGTGTGAAGTTTTGCATAACTCGATTATCCTTAAGCAAAGCGTGCGTCAGTCTTGTGTTATTTACAATGTAATAGGATTAGTACTAAAAGTGTTGACACTACGCCCACACCAGTCATGTAATATTATGTTTCTTCAAAAGCAATATTATTTAAAACTTTGAAAGTAAATAAATATATGTATTTTGTAGCTTTACAGTGTTTTTAATTTATATTAATTTTAAACGTACGGCGTGAAATTTACTTTGATCCCAACTTCAGGTCACGCCCTAGTGGACCTAACATATATTTCTCATTACTTCGCATCTTCTAGAAATAAAATTAAGTGAGTTAATATCAAACAAATCCAAAACAGTTACGCGCCAACACGTATGGGGGTTTGTCTAAATGTGTGTTATATGACGAGAAAGAAATATGCCTTATTTCTAAAGTAAATTACATAATCTTCATTACCTGCACTCATCCGCCTAGACTAAAAAAATCATTTGACTTTGTTACAAATGTTTTAAATGTGTTTTTAAACGACAGAACAGTTGTTGATATAATTAAACTTCGATACAAATGTGATTTGCAGATGAATTTTTAACGACTGTATATTTGTTTATATATTTAAACGCTTAATTGCATAGTAAAATAGTTTAACCTAACAATATTCCTTGAATAATGATTGAATTTTATAACTTCAAATGTTTCAAAATGTGGAAATGACAACTAGAGAAATTTTACTGAACTATTAACTGATAGAATATATTCAATTACTAATAAATATATGTTGTAATTATTTTTAAAGCGGGTCAGACCAATTTATTATAATAGAAAATAGTTAAGGGACATACTGAACTCAAAGACGGGAGTAACAGTACACTTGCTGCTAGATATATTATATAAATTTGACTAATTCTAATATTGAATCAGTCACAGAGAGACAGTGTATTTTAATTACTAAACCATTATGATGTTCAAAGATGTACTAAATACAATAAATTCTACAAAATGTAAATAAATTCTCGCTTGCGCGGTAACGTAAAAACGCTTGCCAAAAATCTCTATACACAAGAGAGAACACTGACTGACTGACCTCACTATCTCTATTGGTTATGGTAAGTATCATTGAATGACAGAAAACAAATTTTAAGCTTTTTCGCCCCTTTAGGCATCAAAATTCGAGAATCCTTATTTCACATCCAAGTGAAGTAAAAATCACGACGATAGACCTTTATATCGAAGTTAAATCGATCATTAATTAAAAACCACACATAACACCTGCATGTTACTAAAGATTTCAAATTTTGAAAAATCTTAAAACATTATTTGCGGCCACTTACACTGTCATCATCCTAAAGCAAAAAATAAGCTTATTATCTCGATGGGTTCTATTTATGTCGAAGATTTATCTAAAACACATTCCGGGTCTTTTCACCACCTAAGAGACTGAATTTCGGAAAACCCTTGAATCACACTTTTGACTACTTTTCTGGAGTCTCTATAGCCCACTCGGTTCAAAATATATCGACGATTAATTGAAAATACATTTCACCACTTTTCACCCCTTTTCACTTTTTAGATGGCGAGTTTCGAAAATTCCTGAAATTAATTTTCCGGTATATGAGTAAGCATGAATCTAAAAAAAATATCACGCTGCTACATAAAAATCAATGGATCTATATATATATATATATATATATATATATATATATATATATCGATTGTGAATCGAAATAATATTTTACACTTTTTTTTGGCTTCTTTGGGGCCGAATTCTGAAAATATATTTTAATGGTATTTGGGATATATACAAAAGCAACCATTGAAAAGCAAAGAGCACTTCGATATCTCAATTGTTTCGAAAGTTATGGAGGAATAATCGAAAATACATTTCACGTATTTTCACCCCCTTAGTCATAAAATTCCGAAACGTTTTGGAGTCCAGTCATAGGCATTTGTATACGAAACCAATTGAAGCAATAATCACGACGATAGTCAACTGTGTTTCAATTAATTATTTTGCTCTTATAAGTGAATTGATTATGTTCGTTATCTTTGTATTTGTAGGCATACCAGCACTTAATAACTACTTAAAATATTTTAAAGCATGACGATAAACAGCTGCTTACACTTCTCTAAAAATGTTCTGAACAAATATATGATAAATGGGAAATACCTATAACGACTTGTTTAAAGCATTAGAAAATGACATTGGTAATAAATAAATCTTTGACAAAACTTGGCACAACGGACACTATTAGTGTGACGTCACACGATGATGCTGGTTCCAAGCAAACGCTCTGCTGTTTGGAACCAGCGCTCTCGTGTGACGTCACAACTAATGGTGTCCACTGCGAGAAATTTAGTTTCTGCTTACAGCAGGTCCGACTACTTCGTTCAGTGGTTGGTGTTTCCGGTTGCTGGGGTAATGGTCCCGTGCTCTATTCCCGCTCGCTAAGGTACAATTTACAGGCACCACCCCGAGTTTAGAACTGTTTGTTGTGTTGTCGCCTTATCCATAAACCATGGAAGACAATGGCAATCCACTGCAGTTTTATACTCGTCTAGTCGTGCTTCAGATGTACCCCCTGAGTTTCCAACCAACATCTGTGCTGAGTACTAGAAGAAGATTAAGTAAACATTAAACATATTATGCATTTTAAAGAAATATTTTTAAAATTAATTTATTGAAAATACCTATTAATTGACTGTAATAGAAAACATTTTATTTAAATTAAAATATTACTAACAACTTTAATTTACGCGATCATTTAAGTTCTGAACTGGTTTTACATTTTTCATTACATATTCTTTACTTTAATTATAATTTTAAAAATAAATTTTTGTTAGAAGAGGACGACGAAACGTCCCATTGATACACGGAAACTTTTACTGTGCTTTTGCTTTTGTGACGGTAAATCACTTCCAGATTCTCCGGTAAATATATTTGACAGAGTAAAAGTAATCCTAACATCGCCTGGCTTTACAGTACAATGTAAATAAGCGTTTATATAACCGCACTTTGTTCTTTGCTGTTCTCGTTTCGTGGCACCCTTTCTGATAAATTAATTTTTGTGTATTGAAGATCGACGTGTAGCCTATTTGATTTGTTAGTTTTCCAATGCCTTAATATTACTTTGCACAAAAATTAATATAAATTCGCTGCACTATGTAGGAGTGTTTCGCTGACGACTGCAATTTGGTAGAATAATTTAAAAAGCACCTTGTGTCAAAGGGTTAAATTATTATTTTTGCGTTATTTAATAATTTATCTTGCGGAGTACATAATGCAATAAAAACTTCATAAATATTTATATATTTTGTACACAACATAGTTTTTTTTGTCTTTCTCGATGACTATGTATTTTATATGCTTTAATTTACTGTTTATTTTGACAGTATTAACTAATTTGCACTGTCCATTCGGATTCTGTTTTAAAAATCACATTTTTCAATCGTTTCGCGATCAACTACCAAAGTGAACTTTATTTGTCATACCTAACCACTATTTGGTAAACACTTCTGTAAAAGTCATATGTTGAATAATTATAAAACAATAAATTAAATACCTAACTACAATTTGAGTAAAGCGGGGCATAACTCTTTCAGTAAAAAAAAAAAAAATTAAGGATCATATTCTGAGGCTCAGAAGTTCAAAACCGTATATAAAATCCAAACATGCTCGTTATAAGACATTTTTCTGTCCGTCTTGAAGTCGCCCAAATAAAACGGTTTAAACGACCGCTCATATCAAAACTTAATATTCTTACAAGATTAGTTATACATTACCAAATGATTAATCGAAATTCTGACTCTACATAATGTTTCGTCTATTTTAACATATTTGTAGCAATTTTGGTATAGAGGAAACTATTAATTAGATGTTAAAATATAATCGTAAACAACATAGGTTATATAAATACCATATTTAAATAGGAAATTGTGTATTAACTTTGAGACATATTATAGTCTTGATAAACGCCTACAATATCAGAGCTAATGTTTTAAAACAATTCTTTCGTGTTCAATTTGTAAACTTCATAAAATATTTCTGAAGAGACAAGAATGTCAATTGTGATACTGTGTGTTGAGTAAGATTTCCCAATTATCTCAAAGTAAGTCATGTAGTAATAAATTGACGTATAATTACGGTCGCACTAACGAGTGCCCACATTTCACTTCTTGCTTATTTCAGCTGTAAACATAAATGTGAGAAGTTAACCGTTGATAAATAATACTTTTCTGGGATAAGTGATAAGAATCTTCTAATTTTCTTAATGAAATTTGTAATAACTCTTCCTGTTTATGCTAGAAGTATTGCGGTCCAGCAGTTAAGTAAGTTAAGACACAAGTTCGAATTTCAGTTAAATTGTTTATTTTACCACAAGAAATATCATTGTCACAAGAACTTAAGTAATTACAAAAATGTTATTTATTGCAATCAATTTTTCTCATTATAACGCGATGTAGCTTTTTCGTTGTGAAGAACTCTTCTCAAACAGGATTTGTTTCAAGGAGTACAATGTAGCGAGCAACATTTTTTTGACTACGAGAGGGGTCTGCGGAATCAGTTTTGATCATTTCACCATACTCTGAACAGATATAGCATTTAATTAAAAATGTTACTTTAACTGTACATTTTATTGTTCACGCTTTTTAAGATTTCCAAATTGCAGTTGGTTAAACTTAATGGCTAACATAAAATGTATGACGAAATATCTATCCGAATTTTATAAAATTTCGTACAGAGAGACCGTAATTAGTAAGGCGACTTCACTTTCAGGCTACGGTATTCGATCTTTCAAAATTGTGTCTATTTTTTTATTTTTTATCAAATTAGAAGACTGGGGTACTACTTCCCATAATTTCATAAAAATCAGTACACATACAAGATGTTTACAAAAAACACCGACCAAATCCGGCAGATGATTCCTAGTGAAATATAAAAAGCAGAATGTGTATAAGAAAATTTTTTACGTAACCGTAATACTAAGGGAGTAATTCGCCTTTTTTTTATTTCCCCAGTTACGTACAAAATGTCTTATATGTGTTCTGCTTTATTTTTCACACGGAATCACCTGCCGGTGTTTATCGGTGTTTTTTGTGAACAACCTGTATAGTACTTCATAAGGTTTACTAGACTTGTATATATCTTGTTCCAGTGGCGTTTGTGTTTTATAATTTGTGGCCATTTAAACACTCTGCGATTAATTGAGTTATACAAAATATTTTATCCTTTTTTATATTCCTTTTGACTTGGTACACAGATCTTACGTTAATAAGTAAGGCCACCCGACTTTTATGTTTTGTTTATGCGTGCTTATTTTAAAACTGGTGGCCAATTGCTGCAACTCGAACGAAATTTTTTTACTAAAGTATAAGTCCCGTTTTTGAAAAATACGTTTCATCTTTGTTAAATTGTCTTCATTCAGGGGTATGATTGTACAATAGTGAAACACGTTATAGCATGAATAAAAGGATTGCTTGAAAATAATACATAACTGAAACTTAGACAAAAATGAAAAGAAAATGTATTGGCATTACTTTGAAACAATATTTTTATTTAAACATTATTCTTGTGACTTCAAATCAATTGAAACATCTTTCAATTCCCACAGCAAAACGTATGATTCTATATACCAAAGATTATAGTGCAATGGGCTACCAAACTAACACTATTTGTGATACCTAATCGACTTTTAAACTAATTTAAACATAAAGATTTTTATAAATTTCTGCAGGAGTTCATTAACTCTCAGGAAATAAAATCAATATAAAGTTCAGATTTCTACAAGCCGTGGCAACTAGCTCTTGAATAGCAGAGAACACAGCGTGCGTTACTGATCGTTGATACGAAGACGTAATAATTCAGCAACTCACAGCTACTGTAGTTCGGCTCTCACCCCATCCTCTGGACAGTCCGGGACGAAATTGCGCTGTAAAAACTTCCTATAATGTTTAGGAAACAATTAACCTAAACGCAGTATGGGTAAATTTCCATATTTCCGCCTCGTAAATATTCAAACTTTTGATGTTGTTACACGTCTGATTACTTTAGTATACAGTTGACTGTTTTATAAAGAGTATAGGAGTGCTGCCATGGATGTCTGGGAAAACAATTCTGCCGTGCCTACTTACTGAGCGCTTCTATACGCACGTGTGGCAAATTTACAAACTATTTTTAGAGTGTAAGCTTGAAGTCGACCAACTTCAACGACCTCGTCGAGGAACCTCTCTTCACACGTCCGTCTTCTTTCACGGTTCAGAACGTTATTTTCTTCTGTTCGTTTAGCCACGGTCTAAGACGAAGAAGAGGTCTTGAGACTGAGTAACTGCGTATGCACTCCAGTAAGAGAAAGTGACTCCCTTTTTGTCTCCGAGCGATAGTAGTAATTTAGTAGAAGTTTTGTCTTGTTTATATCTCGCGATGTTACGATTTGTACAATTATTTATATAAAATGATGTTAATATGGTAAGCTGGCAATGAAGGGATATGTTTCGTATTCATAAATGCATTAGCATGTGCGTGGAACTGTTTATATTAGTCGCCTGGAATAAAATATTCTGTACTATTGTGTTAGTAAACACATTCCAACAAAATCTATTCTTTCCTGCCCTACAAAATTTTTGAATCGCTGCAATTTGAGTCTACATGTAAAATGTTGAAAATCTTAATTTCATGTTTGAAATTGTGTTCCAATACAAAATTGCATGTACATTACCAGGATTTTCAATTTTTTTATTTCATAATACAAGCAATTCCGACAACCACTACACACTTTAAGCTGTGAAATCTTGCTAAGCCAAAGACAAAACAAGACAAATCATACACTAAAAGACTATTAGTTCTGCAACAAAAAAGGAGTCACATTTTATTTCTCAGTGTAAAGACCTTACCTTACAGTGGTTTCGGCAAATATCGTGTTAGGACGATGTGGGACACTACAGTTTTTTTTTAAATTGCTAAAGCGCGAGAAGTGTTACCAACGACTTGAGCTGGAAACAGTAGTAACATTTACATTTTTATATTTTTTACTGTTATAAATTTCCGGACTAAATTTTTCTTATTCTTTATGTATGGGGATGTGTTTATTAACGTTTAAATTTTAACTTATCGCAGTTATAAATAAAATTGCATATCTGTATTATAAAACCATGATTGCATTTCAATATTATAAAAAAGTAAATATAATTCTGAAATTACTTGAAGAACAATGTATTAACTACAGAATAAACATCACTAATATCGGTGGCAGCAGAAATAAAAACAAATTATGTCTCCTGTTTTTCTTGCGAGTTTCCTATATTGTTTTGAACAATATTTGGTTATACCAAAGACGTTATAAAAGAACTAGACCGTTACGCTTCTCTTTTGTTACATGACCTAATTGTACGCTGACATTTCAGGCGAAGATAGGGAAATGTGTACTGTGGTGGGAGTTACGATTTTTTCCTACAAAAAAATATTGGTATATGACATCGCATGTTTTGGGTTGATTTTCAAATAGCGTATTGTTCATTACGAGTGATTTATTAATGAAATTTTTTGGCATTGCTATTCTTTATTTCTACTTTGAATTATATGTCCAAATAAAACACTATGTACAGTAATAAATACGTGAATAATAAATTTCTGCACTCGAACGGTTCATTTTAACGAGGAGTTGAACAACACGTATAAAGGGCACCGCATACCTGCACGTTAGAGGGAAAAATATGACGGAGACATAAATGCGACCTTGAAACGCGCATAAATGCCACATTACCTCAAATGGCCAAGCGCTGAACTACGGCAGAAGCTTCCAACCGAACCGTTTATGCTATGGAACACTAACATGTGATCATATAATGTTACTGGTAAAAAGTCTGTAGCAAAGTTCAGTGCAGGTCGCAATCAGAGTTTCACGTACATCCGGTTAGTAGAATTCGAAGTACGGCAGTCTGAAAAGTCATTTTTAGCTATGTTGAGGGATTAGAAACAGTGTTTTTTAGTGAAAATAATGTCTTAACATTGGAGTTCCGACCTTGTCTGACGCTTGTTTTCTATTCGTACGTTGGCGCAATGGACACTCGTGGAATAGTTTCGTAGAAAAATATGGGTTAACGAACACACTGCTACGTATTTGAAGCGTGCGATGGGCGGCGCTCATACTTAAGTAGGTGATAAAAAGGGTGAAACATGTTTTCGATAAATCGTTAATATAACTCGTACTCGAAAGTCCGCCATCGAGATTTTCCTTTCAATGGGTCATCCATATGAATGTCTAAAATACATTTGGATTTTAAGTATGTAGCCCCTGAAGAGAACATTAAATATCATCATTGCTAGTTGTTCTAGAAGATAATACGAAAGTAAATAGAGGTCAAAAAAGTTAATACAGAATAATGAGATTTTGGCATTACAATAAGAAAATTTACAGATGAGAATGGCTATTTAAGAATATTTTTCGATACATCAATAAATGAATCTTCTTCGAGTCGTCAGATTTGCTCAAATTTAAGCCTGTTTAAATAATACTTAAATTGACATGCTGAAGAGAATGTAATCGAAATTTCGAAAACAGGTATTGCTAAAATTGAATGGTGTTATGCAAAATGCATCCAAGCCACAAGTGTAAAGAACAGACGAAAAACAAGCTCCTAAATTATTTTCAATTAAAAATTCAGAAGCTGAGCAACCAGTCTAATTGAGGTAGGGTATTCGAAAACATATATTTGTTAAGAAATTTACAAATTTTATTTAGTGACAATCTTTCACGTTCTACTTTTTTAAATGTGGAATGGCCTCTTTCTGCATAACAGCATTCCACTGTATCTTCAGTTAACGAATTGGCAAAATAGAATAATTCTGTAAACATGTTCTTGACTTCAATATCCTTTCGCCTTGTCCTCTACCACCCGGACAGATGTATTTTGGGCGTCTAAATAATTTATAGATATAATATAAATGGTTAAAAAAACATTTGTTTTAATTTGTTTTTAGTAAATAAGGAAAATATAGATTTAAGAACATATTTACACTATAATAAAATATTTGCAAACCTATTCGGAATTGATACATGGGTAGGGGTAGGATTGAGACTTCTTTTTTCTGAATTATGCTGTTTTTGTAGTTACTGCTTTCTTCCTAAGCAGGGCAATATGCTACAGCGCCACGAAGCGATGCCACAGCCAGCTCCAGCAACAAGAATGTCCCAGAGCAGGAAGACTGCAGTGCAGTGTCCGAGGAAGCAGCAGGGGGAAGCCTGCAACCCGCACACCCCACGTGGCGAGCAAGTTGACGGCTAGTCCTGGTGTATACAGGTCCTTCTTTAAGTTCCGCGCCATGGAACCACCGCCTCCAGCAACAAATACAAATAATTCAGAAGAAGGTGGCGCAACATGCCCCGCTGCCCCGCCGCCATGTTGCCAAGCAATCAATCGCAAGCTTTGCAAGAAATAATTTCGAAAGAAAACAAGGTTATTCGTAAGCGACTGGCTGAAGTCAAGCCCGCTGTCTGCAGCAGACGCGTGTATTTGATTTACTTGTGTTCGTGTGTACAGCAGATTATATTCCCACTACCATTCAAACAATCTCTGGGGGAAAAACGTGGAAAAAAAAACATTGAGAGGGAAAAATATCAAAAGTATTGTTTTATCTCCGAATACGAGTTGAAGCTTATGAAGTGTGTATGGTGAATGCAGATGCAATTCCTGAAGACCTGTGGGACGAGTCAAAAATTACAAGATGGTTTTAGAAGACTGCTGGGAGACATATCCATGATATGTCCATAGAGTGCAAGAACAAACAAACCGCCTCCAAAAATATAATGAAAATATTTAAATTTTATTGTGAAATGTGTATCAGAGCTCTAGAAAAAATTTAATAAAAATGGTGCAAAATATAAGAATTTGAAAATGCACCTATTTGACAATGCTTTCTAATTACACGATCTGAATGAAATTACATTACAGTGGTTACAGGAATTTAACACAATAAGCGATGAGCTCATAAAACACTTATTAATTAATTTATCGCCCTTAGTGATATCCACGGGATAAAATCACTTATATGGAGTTGTTATTACGTTATATACCATTAAACACAATACGCAAACGTAGTTTCTTTATTATTATTATTATTATTATTATTATTATTATTATTATTATCATCATCATCCACGCTATTCAATACAGCACACAGAAAAGGTAAAAAATATTAAGTTGAATTGATAGCTTGTTACATAACAGTGATAGGATTAAATTCAGACAAATATAACGATATCGAGGTGATGAAAGAGACTAAAGATATATATTCAATTACACAGAAGAAACTAAATTAATCAATAAAATATTTTATTTAAACTATTGTTTTTACTCGCAACCTACATTCCTCACCACACATTTTGGGGAAAATATATGCGTGAGATAAAATATCTTGCATTAAAAATTTCAGCAAATATTAGGTAATGTTACTCCATTAGACCAGATGATAATTTTTGTGTATTACGCTATTTTGTGTCAAAAATAAAATATGTTTCAACTGTATCCTGCCAGCGTTTTAAGTAACAGAACAAAATGTATTCTAAATGACAATTTTACAGAAACGTCGTGGCATAATAAGGAAATATAAAATTAGAACCAATTATGTGTGATATGATAGTAAACATGTGTGTGTATGTATGCGTCCGTGTGTATCAACCCCTAAGATCATCCTAACATCTTTGGAATCCATCAACTGAATTCCATTTATCTTTGTAGATATATAGTGTTTAATTTAGCTACCTGACTTACCATTTAGGTATTTCACTGACGCCGTTTTAACATTTTAAAAATGCCGGCAAATTCAAAACATTTCGATCAAGATAGATACCTCGGGAACAGTATTTTAGAAATTCATCAAACTTGGTACGCCCATAATACATACAAAGATGATTTTCTGTGCATTTCGTTCATTCTGTGTTTGTATTTACAAAATGGTGGGCATTTTTATTATATTATTACGTAACTTAGGTTATAATTTTTTCAGAATTTCTCCTAACTTTGGACTCTCGTACTACATACAAAGCTGAATTCATTTTTTCTATTTCGTTCATCCTGTGTACTACATACAAAGCTGAATTCATTTTTTCTATTTCGTTCATCCTGTGTACATACTTTCAAAATGACGGCAATATCTATACTTTTGTCATTCAATTATAATTCTTAGGAAATGTTTTTCAGGATTTCATTAAACTTAGTATACATATAATGCATACAAATCTTACTTTTCAAAATGGCAGCCATTTTTATTTTTTAGCATAGTATCACATATCTTAACAAAAATTTTCAAAATTTCATGAGACTTGGTACACAAATACTGCACACAAGGTTGACTTCAATTTTGTGTATTTCGTTCATGCTGCGTTCGTGTACTCAACATGACGGCTATTTTTATTTATTTATTTAGTTTAGTTTAGTATGTCATAACTCAGGAAACATTTTTCTGAATTTCATCAAATTTAGTACACGTATACAAATTAGTAAGCTGACTTGACTTATATTTATTTATCCATCCTGTGTTTATTTTTCTTTGAATGTGGCCATCTTATAAGTTTGATATAACTGAGATATTTTTCCGATATGTATTATTTATTGATTCACACATACATCCTCGAAATTTAAGTTGACTTTTGGTTTCTTGCTTCGTTCACTTTATAGTAGTATTTTCAAAACTATAGTAGTTTTTTATAATTATAATAATTTGATTGAGGAAATATATATATATTTTTTTTGGAATATTTTTTAAACTTAACACACATATACCAACTAGCATACTGGTTTGACTTTTGTGTATTTCGTTAAACATGTGTGGATGCCATTTTTATATTTTAGCCTGACACGCATATTCTACTTAGATAGACTGTTGTGAAGTTTGTTCATCCTTTGGTAATATTTTTAAAACGGTGACCTTTTTTTGGTGATAGAAAGATATCGCAAAAAATTTGTTCCTCAAATTTATCAAACTCTGTATGCGTATATTACTTACTAAGCTTACGTATTATTTCGTTTATCATATGTCTAAATTAATATTATTAGACACTCAATGTTATATCTGTATAAATTTGTAAAGATCTTTTGAAAGTATTTAAATGCATAATGTTTAGCTGTTCGTAAAATTTTTCCAACATAGACTATTATAGTTTGAATTTAAATAATGATAATGCCTGGCAAAATTACATTATAATATTACGCAAACGAAAAAGTTCTTCCTGCAAAAAAAATTAAATTAATAATTTGTGCGATTTAAAAATTTATTTTTAAACGGTTTTGCTGACGAGTCACATGTATCGCACTGTCAAAGTAATAAGGCCATAACTGTGAATTTTCGGAAAATGCTTTATGGCCATTGTGTAAAAAGGATGTTTCAATCTATAAAATATAAAAGTATCATAACTATTCCTCGAATATTTATAGTTTAATAATAATAATGACTTGATGTATACAAGAGTTAGACTTTCCCTCGTTGTGCAATAACTTGACTACTATTTCAAAATGGATCTGGTATTGTTAATGCATATTCTTGTGAGAGGTGTCATATATGGTAATTTAGACCATCCACAATTTATAAAAGAAATACAATATAAAAAGGTATCCAATTTTACAGTGCTGTCATTACAAATAGCAAATTCTGACTTGTGGCTGTATTACTGTGATATATATTTTTTTCTGAAAAATATCTAACAAACGATAATTAAATATTTAGTAGAAAAATGCTACAGGTTTCGTATGTGTTTCAAAAAGTTCACTTCATTGTTCCTGGAAAAATTTTTATTGCTGAAGAAAAATAAGTACTTTGTATTAAACAAATATTTATGTTGTTACGTGTGCGGCTATTGGGAGAACAATCCACGCACTAGTCATGTACATACAACACTTCTCTTTAAATAAAACATAACAAGATGTTACCATCAATACTGACAAGCCTGCTTTCCTGAAAGTGCGTGCAAAGTTAAAACCGCTTACGTACATCAAGGAATATTTAATAATAATATTAATTTAGACGCATAATGAACGAAATATAAAATAAAAGGCAGCTTACTAAGAAATTTACTCATAAGCAGTTTAATAAAATTAAGAATAAATTTAACTGAGATATCTCTCTAACATCAATATAAAAATTTGCCGCCGTTTTCAGAATATAACCAAAGGATTAACGAACTACACGTATGTCCAGTTAACTAAGCAGACTATATGTGGCAGGCTTAATGAACATCGGAAAAATATTTCCTCAGTTGTATTATGCAGAAATTTAAAAATTGGCCATCATTATAAAAATTTACACATGATTAACGGATTATACAAAAGTCTAGCCAGTATGCTAATTGGTATGTGTGTACCAAGTTTAATAGAATTCGAAAAAAAATACTTTCTCAGACAATTCAAATTATTATAAACATAAAAAACTACTATCTTAGTGAAAAATATTAAGATAAAGTGAACGAAACAAGCAATCGTAATTCAAGTCATATTTGAAGTGGTATATGTGAAACAATAGTGTTTAAACTCGGAAAAGATTAATCTCAATTATGTCAAACTAGTAAAATAGTCACATTAAAAAAAAAAACATTAACACAGTATGGAAAAAAATTTTAAAAGTTAAGTCAGCTTACTAATTTGTATACGTGTACAAAATTTTATAAAATTCAGAAATATATATCCGGAGATGACATACAACGGTAAAAATTTAAATTACCGCAATTTTTAATACTTAAACAAAGGATAAACGTAACAAACGAAAGTCAAGTCAGCTTAAGTAGGCAGTACGAGTGTACCAAGTTTGATGACATTTTGAAAATTTTTCTTAAGATATGTCACATGCTAAAAATATATAAATGATAGCCATTTTGAAAATATGAACATAGGACGAACGAAATACACAAAAGTAAATTAAGAATTGTAAGTAGTATATGTGTACCAAGTTTGATGAAATTCTGGAAAATATTTCATAACATATGTTATAATATGACAAAAATGTGAAAATAGCTATCAATTTAAAATATGAACACAGGACGAACACAAAATGCGAAAATGTAGTCAGCTTTTTATGCAATTCATATCTATCAAGTTTGATGAAATATTCAAAAACATTTCTCAATATGTGTAATACTATCTGGTTCCTACAACTTCGTTTGCGAGGTTTTCAATTTAGCACGATTATATTTCTGAAATAAAAAGTTTTGATGTGTGCTAAATGGGGCAAAATGATGATTTAAGTGCAATTGATGTCCATTTTAGAAACATTTTGAAACGGAAAATTGTCCCATTAAATTTTTAGGTACCCCATTTTATCGCTTTACCACGCTTTGCCTGCTACCTCCCCCAAAGTATGATTGTTTTAACAGAAACCTTCGTGGCACGTGCACAACGCACTAAATTTTTTTTTCGGATACCTCCGTTCTGCCTTTATACCATATTTTGAGTCTCTCCATCCAAATATTAGTTTTTTTCTACTGAAATCTTTGTGACACAATTCATCAAAGATTTTTCCTACGTTTTTGGATATCCCGTTGTGCCCCTCTTCTCCGTTTTACCAACATTATAAAACACGGCAGAAACAACTTACGAAAGTGTATTTGATCACTAGGTTTTTTAAGCATCTTTTTCTGTCCATCTACTTTATTTATTTTCCTCTTCCCCACCCAATATTATTGCATTTTTTTTTCGCAATCTAACGATTGATATATAACCGAATATAAAAAGAACAAACAAATTATAATTCGTATGATATAAGCTAGCAGTCCGCCCGCGGCATTACCCGTGTGTATTTCCCTACTCTTAACAGCGAATATTTATTTATGTAATACCTTTTTGAACGCCAGACCAGTAGCTTGGCCATCAAGTGTTAGGATAACGAAGTTGCAGATTAAGCTTACATTGCAGCAAGCTAAGTAACTATAGCTTCACATCTGAAAAACTGTCCTAAATCTATTCCTGCCAATTAATTACTGCCCGAGGCCTTATATATAGTCAAAGCAAAATAGATAAATATAAGATAATATTTTGATAATATGTTTATGCGGTATAATCACTACATTCTCGAGCACTACTATTGATGAATGTGCCTTCAATACGTACCGTTAATCGGTCATTAATAGAAAAGAAAATATCCCATCACTGGACACACAGAGATTGTATAACCACGTGCAACGATATAATTGCAGAATGATAACTTCCTTATAAATTACTTCAGTACACAATGTTTATTGTTTACTTAGGCTACGCCCATCCCCGTCTGGAAATTTTAGAGTAATTGTTTTAATGAAACTCAGATAATCATTCTTCGTATTTACGTAAGCATTGTGCTTAGACAAAAAATATCTCAATACCATAACTGGTTAAGTGCGCGGTCTACCGCAGTTTTTATCACCATTATTTTAATTTTTATTTGTACAAGATATTTTTTTTTCTTATTTTAGACACAAAATGTGATTAAATTTGGCTCTTACGAAATTTTTTTATCTCTCATAGTTTTCGCGTAGTGGCTTGTTAAAGTCATATTTTGCATGTTTCCGTTTTAACGACTACACTAAAACCAATTGATATACCAAACTCAAAAAAGTCACACTGGATAAAGACATTGCAAGCTACAACGACATTCTCCTAGAATTAAAGAATAAAATTTATTTGTACTTTTAAAAATATTATTTAATATTTTTAATTTTTATTTTTAGGTTCAGCATTTTTTTTTTTAATTCAAATAATTTTTATTTTTTAATTTTATGAACACGTCATTGTAGCCTGTAATGTATTTATCCACTGTGATTTTTTTGAGTTTGATATATCAGTTGGTTTTAGTGTGGTCGTTAAGACTAAAACATGCAAAATATGACTTTAACAAGCCATTACGCGAAAACTATGAGAAATAAAAAAATTTCTTAAAAGCCAATTTAAGTCACATTTTCTGTCTAAAATAATAAAAAAATATCTGGCACAGATAAAAAATAATAAATTAGTGATGAAAATTGCTGTAGACCGTGCCCGTAGATATCATGGGGTAAACGAAAACTAATTTTACGTCTTTTCACTTCTTCAATGATCAAATTTCGCAAAATCTTATCTTCATGGGTCAAACATTTGTATTAGCCATCAATTGAGGTAAAAATCACGACGATACTCTATTGAGTCAAATCGTAATCGAAGATTAATTTAAAAACACTTTCCCAACAGTTCAATTTTTAAAATTTTCAGAAATCTATTTACGGGCATTTACGTATTCATCATCATTAAAGGAAAAACAACTGTATACCTCGACTGGTTCGATAGCACTCGTGGATTCATCTGAAACACATTCCATGCATTTTCACCCCTTAGGATTCGAATTTCGAAAAGAAATTTTACATATAGACCATTAAGACTACTGCATAAATGTCTTATTCTATAACTGTGACGAAAACCTATCGACTTCAATATATATAGAGGGTAATTTGAAAACTACTTTCTACCCGTTTATAACTTTCTACCGCTTTTAGGTAAAATATAAAAAAAAACTGTGTATGTAAGCATAAATAATAAGCAAAAATCACGTCGAAAATTAAAAATTTTGTGAGATCGATATACCTATACCGATCACGAATAGTAAATACATTTTACCCTTTTTTAAATCTTTGGAGTCGAATTTCAAAAATATCCTTAAACAGTATTTTCAAAATTACGTAAACATCATTCTGAAGCAAACCGTACTTCGTTTAATAGACTGGTTCGATAGTTGAGGAAGAATAATTGAATATTTATTTAACGTCATATCATCTCCTTAGTTAAAGCATTTCGGATCGTCTTGAAGTCCTCTTAGGCCTATATATTGTATGCGTATCTAATTTAAGTAAAAATCACGACGATAGCCCATTGGATTTGAGATGTCGAATAAAAAAACTAATTTCCCCCGCTGTACACTTTGGAAGTCGAATTTCGAAAAATTGTAAGACGACTTTTTGAGTATTTACATAAGCAAAATTTAAAGCAAAAAAAAAAAAACTATGTATCCTGGAGGGTTCGATAGATGTCAATAAATAATCGAAAACACATTTCAAGTATTTTCACCCCCATAAATGTTCTATTTCGAAAAATCCCTTGCATTGGCTGATTTTCATTTTGATGATTCACCCGTTGAAGTAAAAGTCACGACGATGGACTGTCAGGTTTGAGCTATGAAGTCTAATCTCGGAATATATATTTCACCCCTTTTCACCCCCTCAGATGTCAAATTTCGGAAAATTCCTTCTTAGTGCTTACCTACGACCTAAAGGGAACCCACACAAATATGTCCACGTTTATAGATCTAGCAGTTTGAGCAGCGGTTTGATGTGTCAGTCAGTGAGTCAGTGAACACTTTTGGACGATATATGTTTGCATTTAAGTATTTATGTTTGCGTTTACTTTTCCTAACACATCAAATGTGATTTACATTACTCAAACGTTACTATATAAAGAATAATATTTATGCTTGTGTAAGCATCTATATAATCAACATTATGAAAATACGTGCCTTTGCCATGCTGGTTGTGTTTGAAATTGCCTTACGTAGCGAATGTCGAATTTGACGAGAACTGGCTAATGGTTCCTCGACAAATACGTAAAAGCTACATTTTTATGTGATGTTCAAAAAATAATACGTAAATAAAATCATAATTCAATTTTGTTGAATTTTTTATAGTATCCAAAAACCTTAGTATTAAGTGTAAATTTAAAAAATGTTCTAAGTTATGAAATAGTGTAAAATTTTGTATTAAATATATATTTATTCAAAAAGTGGTATGACGAGTTGGCCTACTGCAACAATCGGGAAAACTGTATTTACGTTAGGTATAGTAAAATTATTGTAACAAATCACACACAAAAACAAAGTATTTAGACTTGGTCTATTGCTCAACAACGCAATTGTGTGTTTATAAACAAAATATCCATGGCCATGCTCTTTTATTTCTAATTTCTTTGCGATTTTTTACGCCCAAACGAGAGCAGATATCAAAAGTTTGTTCGGCTATTTTGTTTAAAATCGTCTTCTCCATCTTGGGGGATTTTTTAAGCCAGTAAATACTATGGTATTACCTAATTATGTTATTCACTAAACTCTGGTTAATTGACTTTTCAATCGAAACCATATAATTTCTTGTTTTGAAAAAAATAACTATCACGGATGAAACCAATTCCAACAAAACTGCCTGATAGATTTTTTGTTATCTGCTCTCGTTTAAGTTTAAAAATTATAATTATTGCAAAAACTGTACAGACAAGAGAGCATGAAGGGTTAAACGAGAATTTCCGTAACAATAGTGCCAGTTCCAGTATGTTTCTCGTCGAGAAGTTACCGACCAAATTCTCCCGAGAAAGCTAAAGTGTGCATGAAAGGTATGGGGAATAGGATGATAGGTGGGGGGGGGGGGGTCGAAGGTAGTTAAGTGGAGACACGAAATCAACGACGCGAACTACGACCCGCCATAAACATGGCTGTGATCACGCAACACTGGCTCCTTATCGCCAAACTTACCTCTGTGGATGTCCCTGAGAAACACTGGAACACCCGCACACATAAACGTTCACACACACACAATCAGGACAGGAGTTATGCAAGGCGGGTAGGTTAACGATGCGAGTGGCGGCCGAAGCGAGGACGGAAGGAAGAGAAAAAAAATTCGCCGACGAAAAGAGAGGAAAGCCGAAACAGCAGCAGCAGCACGAAAACAAAGCGCCCGTATCTTCGAAGTGGACAGCGAAGCAACCGTGGCTCCGGAGGGGAAGGGGGGTGAATTACGATACAAAGAAGAGAAACGAGACGATATATTTAACCGCAACATCGCAATGCACTCAAAAGCACCAGTATTAATGTATCTCTACCCCTCCCCCTTCTCTACCCACGAACAACCACCACCGCAAATTCCACTTCCTACCCAGCGCTTCCACCAATCAGGAGACGCAGGACGGATCTTGGCGGTAGGGCATGTGGGGGTGGGTGCGACGTGGTTAAGTTATCCCCTGGTCCTCGATAAAGACGTAAACAACTGCCATTCATGTCGGGCGCGTTCCGACAACACTTTTTCTTCCCCCTCCCCTCCAGACCCCTGGGGCACAACCCTTGTTTAGGTCAGAGAAGTTCTACCGGACGGGTGCGAGAAGAACGGAGCAGAGCGCAGAAGGGGAAGAGAAGGGGTTGGTTGAAGGATGTGCGGCAAGGGATTTACTGTCTGTCTCGACGGCTTGTGGCGCCACGGGTGAATATTCCCAGTCACCTGAGAGACGTTATTTTCCTTCGTTCGTCCCCCAGTGCCCTTATTTTGTTTCCAGGGACGGTGGATCTTGGCAAGAGGTCACAAGATGTAAGTAATGATGAAATGCACTACAACCCTCTCCACAACAATAATACTTATTACTTCGCATCCTAAAGTAATATCAATGATTCGTTTCTCAAGCCAACACATGTCCATAACTGGCCTGATGTTCAAAAAATAAGAAGACTGTTTTAAAATTACCTCTAAAATAAATATCATTTGTAATAAATATCATAATTAATGAATCTGTGTCTTACAAAAGCGGTAACCGCTGCTGTATGTTTACTACTTATATGAAAAACAATTTCTAAGTTTTATCATTAAAATTAACAAGCGGCTGCTGATTGACGAATCAACAAAAACTGAACCAATACAAACGAATAAAATTAAAACCAATGAAAATATTCTCTCATGAAAAATATGTGTAATATTTTCTTAAGAGTTTAAGTTGCTCTGATTTGACAGTCAAATTTGTTTTGAATAAAATCCCCCCCCCCACGCACACACACACTATACATACATATATATATGTATATGTATGTGTGTTGGTGAGTGTGTAGGTGTGTGTGCCTATACAATATGTTAAATTTGTGTGTATTTATTTATAGACCTACAATTTGAATGTGTAAGGAACATTTTTATTTAATGGTTTCTTCCAATGCGTACAAATCGACCTTTATATCCTGCATAATGCAAAGATCAATGCATATTCGTTCAATTATTTTACATTCACTTTATATTTCAGGGTACAGCTGACAGCACTACTAATGGATAATTGTACTCAATAGTATAGGTGATGCTGGATTAGTAAGACTTTGACGCATGGTGAGTTGCTGCCACTCCAAGCGACAATCAAGAAAAATAAAGTAAAAAATTATAACAAACATGTTAGATTCTTGCATGCAACATGTTTCTTAATGTAAGAAACATCAGGTTGTGTACAAATTTTTTTTATACGAAAAACTTAAATTCGTACGTACTTTATTTAACGGTTTTTATGAAACTTTACGCAAAAATTTGAAGAAATCAGGTTACGGTTCCAATTAACTATATTCCTCATTAAAACAGCGAAAATGTTATTATTTTGACTTTGGTTAAATGTTCTGTTTTCTCGACGTTAGGATAACACACCTCGGATATAGTTGGAAAAAAATGTTTGTTTGCTCAGTTCAGAACAAGAGATCTGGAAGCGTCATTTTGTTAAATAACCTGCAAATATTAACGTGAAATTTGATTAGAACAATATATTTAATACGTACTGTATTTATTATTCCTTACGCTAGATTTTCATAAATCAATTATTTAGTTCTTGTGTGTCAGAAAATCAGAATTCTCGACAGCAATAATCTTGTGGTTAAAACAATCTGTATCGTTCAATAAAACCACTTTCTTTCACGTAAACATTTAATATTCAGGTTTAATTTGCATTGAAAATAGTCTTCTGCTAATTTAAATTAAGTAAAAGTATCTGACTGTATCCTTATGTTTAATGTGTCATTACGAGATATTTTTACGAGTTACAATATGCAACTCTACACGCGTAATGTTTCCCATGTGACGGCTGTTCTATGAAAACATACCGATATTCTAAGAAATTTGCTAAAGTTAATTTTAAATATTTTAACTAAGACCGTCAGCTTATAATAAGAATGTTCAACAATAGATCACAATACATGTTGTTTTCCTTCACGCTGTGTGTAGATATGTTTACGCCTCAATGACACTATACGTATAAAATGAGTGAGAGATTTTGGTCAGCGCGTAACATAGAGGTCTTCAGCGCTGGCGAGGGGTGACATGAGGTGAGAATGGAGCGGTGGTTGAATGATTGGGCGAAGGAAACGGCACGATTCCCACATGCGAAAATCCGGGACCGACCCCGCCAGGAATCGAACCCGGATTGCCTTGGTGGGAGACGAGAGGTCTGACCCCTAGACCACAATGGTCCCTTTAGGTATGAGGTAAAACTATCTTAGTGTTTGTAATTTCCTCATGCACCCAATAGACTTAAAGGTTTCGCCTAGCTGCAGCTTCTTACTGCCATCAGGTGCTGTGAAAACACGGGAACTAAGACTACTTATCATTACTCACTAGACTCGTCGCCTATATTATTGTATACTATATATTAAAATAAAACGTACAGTGAAAAAATACTTATAAGTCACTACAAAATGTTTTGTCATTATGGACCTTAACAATTTTTTTTTGTGGTTACTGCTAACATTTTTTACTGTCCCAAATAAAGTTTTGCGGCGACAACCAAAAAATGTTGTAGCCAGTGCAAAAAAATATTCGGTGAGGTCTGTATTGACAAATTGTTTTGCAGTCACCACAAACCCGTTTTTTCTGTGTATTGCTTTAAACCTGCGCAATACATTTTGCTATCACTGAAACGTATTTGTAGACCAGCAAGCAGTTTTTTTTTTAACACATTCTTTCTACCAAATGTATGAATATACCCTAGCTAAGCAGAGCTAGAAATACTTCCGTTAGTATCGAAAAGCTATTCAAGAAAACAAAAAGTCAACTTGAAGAGACAAATAACTGTGGTTTTTATTACTACGCTCACATGGGTAACAAAAGTTTTTAACACTTGTTTAAATAAGTAAGTTAGCAAAGACATATGTGACATGTTAATTGGCGGAAAGTAGGAAATGAGTTGCATAAATGTGTCTCTGTATGTAATGACAAATGGCTAATCATTTAGAATTATTGAATGTAATGTTGTGCATGTGTTCATTTTTAGCAATTTTAATAAATTTTTTATTTACGTTACAATAACGTCGTAGTTCCTATTAACGTTTCATTACTGTAACTCATGAGGTAATGTAAACATTACAGCTGCTTGAAAGAAACAAATTTCCTTTCAAGGTACATTTTTGAGAGAGTAAATGTACGTCACCTAGCTTCTATTGTTTTCTCGATATAAAAACACATTTATGTGTTAGCCTACGAGGAGCAACTTAGTAGAGTTAATAAGAAGCGAAAAATTTAATGGTTAGGAACCCTACAGTGCTAAAGACCTCGATGTTAAGCGCTGACCAAAACCTCTTCACTCACTCAAAGTCAGTAGATAGATTTAGTTCCTTCTGGGACAGGAGCCGGAGTGAGGAGCCCGACCGAGTGAGGAGCTTCCCCGCCATGTTGTGACGTCACGTCCCCGACCGCCATGTTGGATGACCTTGACCTTTAACCTTGACCTCGACCTTGACCTTGAATGTCAAATTACCAAAATTTTCCAAAATTTCGAAAATTTCTAAAAATTTTCCAAAAAAATTCAAAATTTTCAAAAATCCCGAAAAAAAATATTACCTCCATTTTTGTTTCCGGTCGCCATCTTGGTGTTTCTTCCAAAAAATTTTCGATTTCGCATTCCATAATAACCCCGCATGTATTTAATAAATAATTTTTTTTGTAAAAAGCTTTTCAATAATTTTTTTAATAAAAAACTATTTAATAAAAAAATTTTTATATAAAAATTATTTAATTAAATCAACTACCGACACGTCTTACCCGGGCGAGCTCCATCGACACACTGACGCCCCCCACCACTTTTTACTTGTATATATTAACTTATACCCCCCTCCCCCTTCTAACTATCCCGTCCTTTATTTTAATTGGCTGTTAGTCACGTGATGAATTCCCCCCCTACTTTCCCCTCTCACTGACGTTCGTGTTATAACCCGCTCAAACTACTACACCCCCCTCTCCGAACTTTACCAACCCTTTTTCTTATCCTTCATATTAAAATATATTTCCTTTATAATTCTCACTTCACAGCACGTCACCAGTGGCTTCACATAGCAGCTAGATGACCGTAAGTAGTAACAACCATCGATTGCGACTACGTATTGATCATCAATTTTAAAATTATCTGTTTTTTCAACATTGTAACTGTAGTTTCAAAAACTTTATTTGAATAACATTAATGAATACTACTTAAAAAATGACTTATTTCTTAGCTATATCCGATCAATTCCCAATAAAATCAATCAATAACTAAAAAAACTTGTTGGTAAATATTTTTATTATACCTACAAGGACTTTATTTCCTATGGAACTTCATCGTCTACACTAACACTCCTACCAAATTAGCTACATTTCCTTCAATTTCTGATAAAATCAATCATTCGTTTTGAAAATAACATATTTATCAGGACAGTTACATCGAAGAAACTGACGTACAATTTCATATTCATACTACTTATGCTAAACACACCACTCCTACGCCCTCGCACCTACCATCGAATACCCACTCACAACTCTACCTTCACTCTCCAACAGTCCCGTCAGAACCTGTCCGAACTCTTCTGCAGTACATATACGCGCGTATGACATTGTCTCTGCTTAGCGAGCAGTTTCATATACACGACATCTCGCAGCCATGCATATACCATCATCTAATTTCGTATCACTGGCCTTCTTCCATACCAGAACCGTTACTTCAGATTCATACATTACTATTTTTATTCTATCTTTACTTTTAACGCGAAAAAAGTATTTAAATCGTAATATTTATTCTCGTCAAACACCCACTTTAATTTTAAAAAACCCGTTTCCTTAATTATAAAAATTTATGTACAGTCACTATATAATCAACAACTTGTAAAACAAACAGCGCATACCTTGGAAATACATTTAGACTTCACCTTAAAACATTCAAAATCATGTCCATGTATTGCTTGATTAAGCATCAAAAAACCTTAGTTTATTGCGCTCATCAACTTCGTGTCGTCACATTGCAAAACTAAGCCCTCGTAACAGAAGCTTCATCCATGCTTCGTTGACCCCAGTCACATATATTCCCAGTTTTGTCAAGGAAGTTCCATGCGTCGTCATAGCCATTGTCATGTAGGTAGTTATCACCGGTGAAGATATCGCCAACAGAGGTAAAACTACCGCAGGGCTAGCCGAAGTTGTTCAACACGAGCTCACATCACGTCATAACTTATTCACTGATGTAGATAAAATTCTGCTTCACTGCTACCAGTCCCACTAGTTACAGGAAATATCGAACACATACTGTTATATTTTTTTTCCCGAAGTGAGTTGTGGTCATAGGCAAGTTACGTCGCATATAACCTGACACAAACATCTCTTATTCATACAATTTAATGAATATCATACAGTGCTACATGCTTCGTCCTGTTCGCTTTCCTACAATGTGTGTCTTAATACGGTACCGGTTTAGTGTAATAGCACTCCAATCATACATTTTATTTCTTAACTCAGTGATTTTCCAACTCATACTCAAGGTTATCGAACCGAATTTTCTTTCATACTATGATGTAATGTACGCTAGTCCTTGCTGATTTCATTTGAATATATGTCTTTAGACTACCTCAGAAAGCCAAACACATGAGTACAATTACATTTTATTATAAATATCTGTACAACCGTAGTTGCTTTATTTAGCTTATCAACTTTCAACACGTTCGTCGTAATCATCTCGTCATATTCTTAATTGACTGATAGACGTATTAATACACCTGAACTCGCGCCCGCACTTCAAACACCCATAAATCAAACTGGCATTATTCATACATGTTTTTCGTCGCATACCACCTACCCTACCATGTCAACATGTACTGTAAATCATATCACAGAATCAACAAGGGTATCTTGAAGTCATTAACATATATTCCGGGCTGTTCACATATGAAACAGAAGGTAATGATGGCTTTACCATTAACACATCATTCGTAGTAGGTTCAATTTTCTCCTAAGTTCATTCCATCGTCGAATCTTGTTGCTTTCCAGGGAGAATATCATGACATGTACTTATATGCTATACGTGCATACAGTATACAGCTCTAACATCAATATGCTGTACAACACTGATTTGTATTACATTTACTTATTCATAGTCTCCATAAAGCGTATCAATATGCAAATGACTTGTATCACTGGTATCTAGAAGGTGTTGACGTCGATTCTCACAAAGTAAAACACGTAACGGTTACAATTTCCTTAAATGACGACGTATAGCTACAGAGAAGAGACCTTATCAAATACTAACCCGTTTCTAGTTGTTGCTTTTGTCCAATCCAGATATAGAAGTTTTATCACTGGTACATACTATGAATAATACTTTAATGTCGTCCAGCGTCACGCACACATTCTAATATTTTACCATTAATACATGCTTGCGGTAAGAACACACACGAATATTTTCCATCTTCACTGGAGGTAATGTTACCTCTTCACTATTGAAATATCACCTCTCCCAGACTACTGATTTACGTATACATACTGCAGTTATTAATATAAGTTTTTTTTCTTTTATCTTATACCCAGTCTTGCAAACATATTTGTTACCGAATTTCATGTTTTATTTTAAAGTGCATTCATATACATACATTTCACATTTCTTTGCTAGAATAAAAAAAAATATCGTTTGTTAGATAAAGGAAAAAACCCTTATAAGTTCATGTCTTGACTGTGTATTTTGTCTCGTAAGGCAAACCAAGATACTATCATTTTTTCTCACCTTAAATTACGTCTACGTTTTATTTTCTGAAAATACATCACGCCTCTTACCGAAGTGACATATTTGTAGAAGTTTACGGTACAGTCAGTAGCATGTATCATTCTTCGTAGGGTATGGTTCCTGTAGTTGAGAGTTATTATCATTAAAGGTGGAAGATCTCGTCCAGTATAGTCAATCATTTTTCGCCATCAACAGACATCATATACGATGCGTAACGTATATGTAAAATACATTATACTAATAAGCGAGAGTAAAAATGAATACGTGTAAAGCTACAGGTCGTTCCTTCATTCGCTTTTGTACGTAGTATGTAAATTTGAAACCAAATATTTCTTTAATATATATTTAAGAGTTTCTTCCATATGTATTTCAGTTCTAATACGTCTTTATTTATTTTCAAGTTCCTATCTCACAGTCAGACTAAAACCTAACCATTCTTCCAACGCTAAAGACTTTGATGTTGGTCGCTAACTAAATTCTCTCTCATCCTGTCCATTCTTATAGATTCCATCCTTAAAAAATATATAAACATACTTACAATAACCAACAATGTATTACTAATATACAGAACAGATATTTCTACTTTGCTCGTCTTAAATATACTCGACCCCTCCTTTCCACAATACATATCGTAGTCAGACAGAAGCATAACTTTCATAAAAATAATTACAGTACAACAAAAAACGTAAGATGAGTCTTCAGTATTTTGTCTATTTAAACATCACTATGATTAATTTTTACCTTGCACATTAATATCAGAGACCGTCATATTTATATCCACCATGAATTACAAAAGTGCATTAATTCGTCAAAGTTAACAAGTGCGGAAAAAAAATAATATTTTGTATACTAACACGTATATTAGATTATTTTCAATAACATCACATTTTTTTAAAATTATGTTAGATCGAGCAAATTAAAATACATTTACTTTATTCGCGTGGAGACTACTGGAAGCGAGTGTGCTAGAGAGACAGAGAGAGACAGGGACAGAGACTGATCACACGACACCTACGGCCGGTAAGGTGTCAGGTAGGCTTAGGAAGGGAGGGGGGCCGGCGCGCCGTGCACGTGTCAACACACACTCACAGAGCTACTTGCCAGCCAGTTAAATATCTGTAGTGGAGAATAATAAAATATATAACTTTGTTACTTTACAAGTCTATATTTTGCAAACGGTTGCTTCGAACTGAAAAATACAAACACTGTAGAATTTATTTTTAAATTCTGAACAAGCAGCGTGTATTTGTTTTTCTGATGCATCCACGGAGGTTCGAAACAATATCCCTCTTGGTAAACTTCATGTTTAACATAGTGTAAAAATTTAAGCTTAAATTACTCATGGTCGGGCACATACGATAAACTGGTAAAAGCTTTCTGACAGTCCCATATATTGGACTCAGTATTTTGCTAACACTAGAAATCCAAACTTGACCTTCTAGCGTACTCGTCTTCAAATTCAACAAACGTCTTGTCTGTGTTAAAATGATTGTCACACACATAGACCACTGATACGAAACTGTTATATTTCATACCACATAAGGCATTTTCTTCCCGCGAAGTCTTTTCCGATTCTCAAGTTCAACACTTTTTGTTTTTTAACTTACCTTCTACTATATAAATATCATTGTAATTCTTAATTAATTTTATTACCTACATGTTCACCTTAACTCTTGTTTCGTTTTTGGACATGGCCAACAATAAAATAAAATACGAAACGTTAAAGAACACATCTATAATTAAGTTTCTGCTCGA